>AYEL01067569.1:0-11302 GCA_000484575.1 Olivierus martensii
CTTTATTTTAAAGTCCCTAGATCTTATATAACATACATTTGAATATTTTTTTACTTTCAGGTGCATTCACTTTATTCGCACCGACAGACGAAGCTTTTGCTTTACTGCCTGGTGGTACATTAGACGAAATCGAAAAGAACCCCGAAAAATTAAAGGAGTTCTTGTTATACCATATCATTCCTGGACAAGTTTCTTCGTCTCAGTTCCAAAATGACGTTACAGTTACTTCTCTGCAGGGCATGCCTCTTCGGTTTAATGTCTACATCACCGAAGGACGTCAGGTATAGCCTATTTTTATATTGTATTATTTACATTTTATTTTTGAGTTGCATGATGTATAAATTATTAATAAAATTTCTACAGACGTATTCTGTTTCGGGAGGCCAAATCCTTTCTTCTGATCATTCTCATAAAAACAGCATCGTGCATAAGATCGACAGAGTTTTGTATCCTATTCCTAGCACAGATGTTCTCGGTCAAACTAAATGGGCATACGACAAGCTCTATCGTCTCATAGTGACTGCTGGATTAGATAAAAGACTCGCTGGTACATAATTTCAAAATTTAATCATTTAAATATTTACAAACAACAAAATTTAAATAATAATAATAATAATAAAAATAACATGAATTTTACAGATGGGACATATACTTTGTTCGTTCCTACTGACGATGCTTTCAAAGGATTATCTCCAGTAGTGCAAGACGCTTTACTGAAAAACGTGACTTTACTTCAAAGTACGTTTAATTATCTTTACACATCTCATTAAATAATTTAATAATGTTTATTTATTCAGAATGATATTTAAAAAGATAATTTCAGTTATTCTTACTGCATAACCATAAACCAATTAATTTATTTTCTATTCAAGATATTCTTCTTAACCATGTTATCATCGGTAGCGTTTACACTACAGGACTTTACGATGGTTTAGTTTTGAAGTCTTTAGGTGGAATGCCATTAAAATTTAATTTCAGAAGAGGTACGTTAAACTATAATAAGAATTTTTCAAATTTAATTATTTTTGCAACTTATATTTCCTTTGAAACCAATCTAGTTTTCTTTAATAAAATATTCCTTTGATAAAATTAAAAACATGATATTTTATACGTAGATCAATATCAAACAAAAGCTAGATTAGAAAAAGCAATATCACAGTAAAATGAAATACGTAGTATAATTTTACACAGGATATAAGGTAGCTTATGATTTATAGACTTGCATGTACGACAACAGGGAATAGCATAATTATTAAATTGTCTTGAATATTATTAATTCGATACCATTATTAGCTGTATTTATAAAAATTCTGAAATTTAGAGTTAATAATCACGTAAATAATCGTTTAAAATTGGTATCACGATACGTTCGGTTGAAGTATCATTATTCTTACAATAAGCACGGTTGTTCCGCAAATAGAACTAAGTGATCATGTTACTAACCGAACATTGTAGAGATGTGAAATAATCATCGGGCATGGTTATTTTTATTTCAATATTGCAATAAATATTGTAACTTGACGAAAATAATCAATACCTAATAAAAAATTATCTTATATGAAAGTCTTAGAATAAATACGAATTTCAAAATCAATATGAACAATTTCTGATATGGTAATGCAATTTTATTCTCATTTTATTAAAAAGTTAATCAGAAATTATTATTTTTTTTTTTGCAAAAGAGAGAAAACATATTAGAGCTTCATAACTATCATATCTAGTTTATTTAGAGCGCATTCATAATTTTTAATTTAATTTATCTAGATTACATACATTATTATTTATAAAAATATTTTTTCTATTCAATTTTTATAGTTATAGTTTTAGTATAATAAAATTTAAAAATTTTTATAAAATTCTAAAATTTGAAATTCCGTTCTGCTAAGATGTAAATTCAATTATCTTCCTTAACATCTACCTCAAAATAGATTTATTTATAAATGAGAATTAAATAACTTAATGAAAATATCAGTTAACGTAGATTTATTTAAAAACCGATAATTTTTATTACTGTATAAATTTTAGCGATTACATTTATTCAATTGTAATAATTACTGTTTTTTTTTAATTTATATAATAAAATTTAAAAATTTTTATAAAATTCTAAAATTTGAAATTCCGTTCTGCTAAGATGTAAATTCAATTATCTTCCTTAACATCTACCTCAAAATAGATTTATTTATAAATGAGAATTAAATAACTTAGTGAAAATATCAGTTAACGTAGATTTATTTAAAAACCGATAATTTTTATTATAAATTTTAGCGATTACATTTATTCAATTGTAATAATTACTGTTTTTTTTTTTTTTAATTTTACAAGTATACTAATATATTTTTATTCTAAACTACAGGTTTAATATTAGTTAATGGAATTCCTATCGTGGAACCAGATGTACCTGTTATAAATGGAGTAATCCATGTTGTCAACAGAGTTATTGCGCCTAAAGAAGTTTTGGAGGACTGTCATTGCTTGAGTGTTTTAGATGATTCAAAAACGCCACAGTCAAGCGAAATACAAGAACCTTTGTATCCTTCGGGCCCAAAAAAACCTTTTGTTACTACTAAACCTATTAGAACCTATCCCACGAAGACTACCCGAGATCATACACGAAGACCAATACCTACTCGTCCACAGAGGATTTCTGATGACCAGCAAGTTTATGATGATGCAGATTCTTATCCTAGTAAACCTTCTTATCCATTTCAAACATCGAGAGAACATCCCCAAAGACCAGAAATACCTTTTGGTCAAAGAATGGTGCCTACAAAACCCTATCCTCAAGATTCTCGCCAACAATTTACTACTCATCAGCCTATTAAAACTACTCATCGTGTACCTGCAACAACAAAAACTCAAACGCGGCCAACGTGGAAACGTCCCCCTCCTCAACCTCAACCTGAACCTCCTAGTAGGCCTAAGCGACCCCCACCTCCACGAAGACCACCTCAACCTCAACCAGAACCCGATTCTCAAACAAAAGCTCAGACTTTGCCCTATCGACCTGAACCATCAAAACCATTAGATGGAAAAACAACATATTTACCTTCTGGAACTTCTCGTCCAAGTAAAATTGGTAGAACTGAAAAGGACGGATTTCAAGAGTTTCCTGGAAAACAGGGAAAGCCTACAATACCTGGACATTCTGAAATCAGCCCTGGACAAACGGGACCCCATAGAAGACCTGGACAACAAGGAACAGGATATCCAGAAAGACCTACAGGTGATGGACCTACAGGAACACCTAAGCAACAAATAACAGGGTTCCCAGAAAGACCTGGGCAACAAGTAACAGGATTCCCAGGAAGAACATGGCAACCAGAAACAGAAAGACCAGGACAAGTGACAGGATATCCAGGCAGACCTGGACATTCAATAACAGGATTCCCAGAAAGACCTGGACAACAAGGAACAGGATATCCATCTAGACCTGGACAACAAGGAACAGGATATCCAACTAGACCTGGACAACAAGTGACACTATATCCAGGTAGACCAGGGCAACAAGTAACAGGATATCCAGGTAGACCAGGGCAACGAGTAACAGGATACCCAGATCGACCAGGGCAGCAAGTAACAGGCTATCCAGATAAACCTGATCAACAAGGAAGAGAATTTCCAGAAAGACCTGGGCAACAAGGAAGAAGATTTCCAGAAAGACCTGGCCAGCAAGTAACAGGATATCCAGATAGACCTGGTCAACCAGGAAGAGGATTTACAGAAAGACCTGGGCAGCAAGTAAAAGGCTATCCAAGTAGACCTGGACAAGGAAGATTCCCAGAAAGACCCGGACAACAAGTAACAGGATTTCCAGAAAGACCCGAATATCAAGGAAGATTTCCAGAAAGACCTGGTCAACAAATAACAGGATTCCCAGAAAGACCTGACCAACCTGGATATTCAAGGTTCCCAGGACAATTTCCAGATACTGCCCAACCTCAACATGTACCTGATTCTCAAAAGACGCATCAAACTTTACCTTATCAACCTGACTCATCCAAACCATACGATCAAAAGCATCCAACTAAGACAACTCCACATTTCCCTGCTGGAACTTCACGACCTGGCAAAATTAGTACACCTAAAAAGGACGGTTTCCAAGGATTTCCAGGGAAACCTGGCCGTCCTGGATTCAAGCCTGCACAAGAAACTTGGAATATTCAACCTGATTCTAGACCTAGGCAGCCAGATACCTGGAATCAAACTTTCATACACAGAGATCAGGAACCTATTCCTAGACGTGGCCAACCTACTTTCAGACCAGGACAAACTGAATTTCCTGAAGAACCCACTGGACAATTTCCATTAGATTCCTCTGTAAAAGGAGACGAACCTCAAGTTGAAATAGTGCAAACTATATCAATTTTCGATGTTTTCCAAAGACCTGAGTTAATTTTTAAAAATCAACCAATAAGTTTAACAATAATTTATGAATTATTCAAACAAGTTGGACTTATCGAAACATTACAACCAGGTACCAATATTTTTATTAATATTTTTGAATATCTCAAATAAGATATGTATTCAATCAATGTATGCTTTTACTGTTTAGGCCCAAAAATTATTTTCGTACCATCAGATGAGGCTATAAATTCTCTCCCAGAAGGAACATTACAACAATTACGAAATGATCCAGATTTACTTCACCAAATTCTTCTATATCATGTCATCACCGTACCACCACCACCTGGTAAACCTGACACTACATATTCAGTGAGAACTGCTCAAGGAATACCTATTTTGATTCGCTATGGTCCTCAGGGACAGGTAAGACATTATAGACGGAATAATCATTAATTAGTGAAATATACTTAATCATGTTAAATTTTCAATATTTTTTTCAGATCGTTCAAGTAGATGGAGCAGATGTAATCACCTCAACTAAAACAGATGATGATTACATTATATATGTCATAACCCGGCTATTAACTCCTCTTCCAAAACCTTCAATCAATTCTTATTTAAATGATAGACGTGATATCTATAGATATTTCAGTTATTTAGTAAAAAATCGTCTAGATGACTTAATAAAAGGTATATAAAATTAGTTTTAATGCGTGATAAGAAAACGTTTAGTATTATTATTATATAAAATTATGAAATTCTTATAGGTCCAGAACTTTATACTCTCTTTTTACCTCTTGATGATGCCTTCGAACAAATTCCTAGAGAACAATTAGAAATCATTTTGAACAACAAAACATTAATTGAAGGTAAGTAATATATAATGCAAATAAAAATAATATCGGGAATATAATAATAATTTTGTTTTGAAGCGTGCACACAAAAATATTCAAGATTTTTCTTTTAAATATTAAGAACTAGCTCCAGAATATGTATTACGAAACATTTTTAAACGATTTTTTATTTCTCTAGAATTACTTCTGAATCACGTAGTTTCAGGAGTTTATTACACAAACGACCTTAGACCAGGACAAGTTATTTCAGGATTGAGAGGAAAAGATATTCGATTCCAGATCTCTCCAAGTATGTTTATGAACCGAGTTTCACTTATAAAATTTTAATTTAAGATTTATAGACGTTATGTTTCTGAATTTTTCAGACGGAGTTGTAAAGGTTAACAATGTAGATATAGTTGAACCTGACATAGTAACTGGAAACGGTGTCATTCACGTCATTGATGGCCTCATTTATAGACCTGAAATCGTATTCACTCAACAGAAAGATACAGGTCCGTAATCTTAATATTGCAAATATTATTAATACGAGAAATAAAAAAAGTTAAAATTTAATTTTTTTTTCTAGACACTACAATAGTATCTGGAGAAGTTCAACGCCCTTTTACATTTGAAACTGGAGGAGAACCAAATCAAATTAATTTACCAGAAACATCTATTGTTCAAATACCTGGAGTACCCGATAGGCCATTTCCGGGAGGATCGATTAAACCACAACCCAAACATGAAGTCGATTTAACAATAGTCGATGTCCTGCAAAGGCCTGATTCTGTTTTTGTCAATCAGCCTTTCAGCCTTAATATAATTTACGAACTTTTCCAGAGAGCAGGAATTATAAACATCCTATCAAGAACAGGTAATCTTTATATATACAAAAATAATCGGAGATGTTAACATAGTTTTTTAAATTGTACTTTAAACTAGCTTTTTTCTGACTGATTTCTAATTTTAGGTCCATTTACTGTCTTCCTCCCCGTCGATAAATCTCTATCTGGACCAGAATTTTTCGAAATCCGCAATAATCCCGAACTTCTGCGTGAAGTTCTACTATATCATATCATAACTGCCACTTTACCACCAACTGATAGTCGCACCACTTATATGGTGACTACTGCCGGTGGAAAACCAGTATTGCTGACTTACGATGATCAAGGAAATGTAAGGATTTTTATATTATTACGCATATAACAAATTAAATATAATTAATATTTAATTTTGACATGATCGAATTTTCAAGGTGGTATTAGTCGATGGCGTAGAAGTAATTACCTCAGTTGTAAGCAAGAATGGTTTGGTATACGTCATATCTAAACCACTTCATCCATTACCCAAAGCTTCCATAATTGAATATTTCCGTAGTAGACAAGATCTCTCTAGAATCTTAAATTATCTTATTCAAGCTAGGATTGAACGTACATTCCAAGGTAAGAAAGGAAAGCAATGAATCTATAATAGTAAAAATATTTTATGCTTCAATACAAGATGCTGTAAACTATTTTTTGGTTTGTTTTAGGGCCAGATCCGTTCACCTTCTTCGTTCCTTCAGACGAAGCTTTCAATAGACTTCCTCAACATGAAATTCAGCAGATTATTAGCAATCGAACTGTTCTCGAAAGTACGCTTTTATTGAAATTTTATTACTGTTAAAATAATTCGGTTTCCTTATTTTCTTCTTAATTTTCCAGACTTTATAATGAATCATGTTGTATCGGGTATTCATTATACTAAAGAATTAATGCCAAATTTACTTTTACCTACACCGCGAGGTTCCATTCTTAGGATCGATCATTCAGGTAAATATAAAAATCGAAAAATAAAGAGTTTAATAATATAAACAAAAGTTTAGCTAAAAATTATAAATTTAAAATTTAAATTAATTAATATGCAATTGGATAAAATTATATTGTAAAATAATTGTTTAATGTAATGAGAAATTAAAAATAAATCAATTTAAAAAATATAAAAATTTCTGATTTATCAGGAGACAAAATAACAGTTAATGATGCAAACGTAATCGAAGGAGATATTACAACAGGTACAGGCGTAATCCATATAATTGATAGGGTCATAACTTCTCCATCACAGGAAATAATTACCGATGACAGAGAACCTGTACAAAGTGTTATTGTAGGTAAGAAGAAATTGTAACAGATTATATCAAAAATTCAACAGAACTAATTCTATTAAAATTCAATAATAAATTAATTTATTTTGTGTCTATTTACAATTATAGTTCCTCCAAGTGGTGATTTGATTAGTTCAAATTTGGTAGAATTAGCCAAAGGAATGGGCCTTAACAAATTTGTGCATTGGCTTATCCAAACTGATCTCATTAAAGTTGTTCAAGATGGAAGTAAGATTTTGCATTATAATGATAGTTTTTAATATACAGTATATATTTTTTCTGTTTACTCAAAATGTCTTGTTTTTGCAGATCGCTATACTATCTTCGCTCCTACGGATGAAGCTATAGAATCTTTACCTGGTCTCGAAGCTATCGAGAGAGATACCGATCAACTGAGGGCTATCCTTAAATACCATATTATACCTCTTTACATCCAAACAGGTCAAATAGAAAACGAACGAACAGTGCAAACATTGCTCGAAGGAAAGGAAATCAGATTTAATATTTATCAAGACGGACGTGTATGTAGATAATGACTTAAATTTATTTTACTAAAGGTAAAAGTTTTTAGAAGTGAATGTTTGAAATATAATTTATGCCTTCTAGGTATATACCGCTAGTGGGGCACCTTTTGCACCAAGCAATAATCCTGGAAATGTTCTGATCGCAGTAGTTGATAGGGTACTCTTTCCACCTCAAGGAGATGTTTATACTACACTCACTAAATTACCGATGCTTGGCCAGTTAAGGCAAGCAGTGGAAAGGATAGCGTTGGATGAAGATTTGAGAGGTTAGAATTAAATCAAAAAGCTATAAAAAGCATTTATTATATATCAAATAAAATTTTTATATATCTTTTTACCATCAGGACAGGGACCATTCACATTTTTTGCTCCAAGCGATAAAGCTTTTGAAAATTTATCTTTCGAAGAAAAACAAAGATTGATGAATAATCCCCAATCACTCTTAAGTAAATACATTTCAATAATTTAATAATAAAAATATTATAATTTAATATATAGATGTATTTCTATTATAAGCATAAAAAATTTATATTTTTCAGATTTGTTGAAGCGTCATTTGGTAAAAGGAAATGCAATATATACTAGTGGAGTAATAGAAGGAATGACCTTACGATCAGAAGCAGGCGATGATTTAACAGTAACACTCAAACCAAGTATGTTATTTTAATTAATACTCAAAATAATTTTTGCAGTTATGACAATTCACAGATTAATTTTTTCTTCTTCTCAACAGCTTGCATCGCCATCGATGGAGTTAATGTCGCATTCCCAGACATCAGCACCACCAATGGTGTCATTCATATCGTCGACCACTTCTTGTGAAAGTGCATCACCTGCTTTTAAACGCTCGTCAGAATATGTATATGTAAAGCATAAAAAGGACAGTAACAATGTAAAACAACGACTCCTTTTATATTTTATACTTATTAATATTCTTCCCTGAAGAATATTTTTTTTTCAACTACAGAGCGTAATCGACTACTTTGTTACTGTCCAAAGTGTATATTAAGATATATAATAAAAAATAAAAAATTTTGTATAAATTCTATAAATTGCATTCTTATATGTATGATTTACAAGCAAAACCCACTGTATACGCTTCTAAATGACGTTATATAGCAGAGGTGTTCAACCTTTTTTACTATGCGAGCTACAGTACTTCTGTATACTAAATAATTCGGCGATCTACTCTCTTTTATAGATAACGTTCTCCTAACTTGATATTTGATTACATACAACTGCTCACTCACTTCGGAGGACTCTTTCTCCCAGCCCTAAAAATTATTTGTGCATTTAAAAATTTATTCATTACTTTTAATTATTTTAATTCAACAAATAAAACAAATATGTTGAAATAAAATATTTATTTTTCTATTTTAGAAAATCAAAGTTAGAAAAAACAACAGATTGTTTACAAACTCATAAGTTACAGAAAATGATGGTTGATTAAAAAAAAAGTTAATGTGAAATTTGGCATTGTTTGGAGCTCATAATATTTTCATAGTCAGGTTGATATGAAGAAGTGGCTAACCACTGACAATCATCCAAATGATGATTTGTAATTTTGTTTCTAGATATTTTTACGACATTCATATTTGAAAAAGCGGATTTTGACAAGTATGCTGATCCGAAACACGGCAGAACTTTTGGTGAACTTTTCTATTGGAAACTTTTCATGTGTATACTTTCAAATGATAAGAAAATTACTGATTTGACAATTTTAACGAAAAATAAAATAAACAATAGCAATACGTTTAAAGAGAACTAAAAAATAATACAAAATAATGATAAATAAATTATTATATTTTCAGTTTTAAATTAAATTATGTAAAAAGGAATCAACTTGAAAGGAATAAACGAGATCGACGGATTGAAATCCCTCTTATATACAGTAGTAACTCCTATTTTGTTATTCTCGATAACAGCAATTTTAAATTCTTCAAATTTATAATATGCCTATGTCATCGAAATAACAAAACTGAGATTTTTTAAATTATTACCTAATATTATCCAACACTTCTTGTTTTTTTTTTGCTATTTTAAAACAACATTAAAAACTTACCAGAAGGCATAACATTATATCAATAATACAGTACTGTAATTACTAGATAAATAAATATCCTAGCATATTTCCCACAATCTTTAAAATAAATAAAATAGTCTAAAAAAATTGTTATTTATTAAGTTTGTGTGTTAATTTACTAAATTTTAATTCAAAATCATATTGTGCTGCCATCTGCTGGCTTAAATAATTTAATTTTATCCCAAGAATGTTTTATACACAGTTATTTATCAGTATGTTATTACAAAAATTTGGAAATATATTTTTTAACTAAATTTAAGTGAAAGTTTTTAAATATATAGTATATTGTTTATATTAATAATTTTAAATTATATTAGCGATATTAATTTAAAACATAGTATTCATTATTTCGATCAAAATAAAATTTATATTTTTTAACTAAATTTAAGTGAAAGTTTTTAAATATATAGTATACTGTTTATATTAATAATTTAAAATTATATTAGCGATATTAATTTAAAACATAGTATTCATTATTTCGATCAAAATAAAATTCAATAATTAACTTACAATAAATATTTGCAAAAACAAATTTAAATTAAAGTACTATATTTAATTAAACTAATAAAATATTTGTGTAATTAATTTAAGGATTGGAATTTTGATTAAATTAATAAATTTGATTTAAAAAATATTTCTATCACTTTGCTCACTTCTCATAGACTACAAGGGACTTTCTAACACAACTGAACCATTAATTGTATTTTTAATCAAGTATCGGTGAAGAAAATATTAAACTCGGGACTTTTTTAACTCACTAAACCTGTTAATTCATTGAATTACTAAAGAAATGATTCATTTTGTTCCCTTACCGACACATAATTACTATTACGATCGGGGTATTTAGAAACTTGAAGTTGTTATTTCTCAATGGCATTTATCTTAGAAGTAGAAACTCAATTTTTATTTTTGTCCAATTTTCGATATTTTCTAACTTTAAATCATGAAAGTTTTTCATGATTCCCGGAGAAGGGCTACATTCCCTGCTTTGAAAATATGAAATGGAAACAAACGTACTTGTTTCCTTTTAATATTTTCAGAGTGCAGATTAAACAGAGCGTGCTTGTTTCCTCTGCATCCTAGAGGATTCGAATTCAATTCCATGTTTTCATGAAGGGTGCGGGCTCGTTGAATTCTATTCCCTGACCACCTGATGACTGATCTGCTGATCTCACAAAAAGTATGACGGGCCGTGTTAAGCATTGAAATATATATGCTTAACATATACCGGGTGTTTTTCTTGAAACCGAACACTCTGATTTTTGGCATGGAGCCAATTCTGATGCATTTATCACGTCAGGAATCGCTCACTACGAAAATAACGGCCATGCGTTTGAACGTATTGGCCGTTTTCAACGGATTCAAATCGGTG
>AYEL01067574.1:0-13487 GCA_000484575.1 Olivierus martensii
AAATACAAAAAATTATTTTTTAAAATAATAAATAATTTTTGAAACTATTACTGAGATTACTTGAAAAAACTGATATGGCTCTCATTGACTCAAAGTGATTACAGCTTTAAAGTATTTGAAATTCTCCTATATCGGATGGCCAAACTTCATATCATTATAAAGTTTGGCCACCCGAAATATAGCCTACATCATTTTGTAGAATCTGATGATATATTGTTATATTGCATTTTAATATGTATTTATGAAAAAATGTCAACTATAAAAAATGAAGAATACTGAACTGTCAGTTATTCATAAATGTCAATTACTTAAATAATTTATTCTATATTATTATCTCCAACACATGAATATTTTGTTAAATATTTAGAATTTTGCTTACATAAAATTCAATGTAGCATGCAAACTATATTTCATTCAGTCTAATAGAGGAAATATAATACTTCTGATAAACTAAATATCTATATTTTGTTAATGTTTGAAAATCCCACTTCACTTGAAATTATTATATACAGAGGATCCTTGATATATATTGTGGTGATATATTGTTTTGCATATACTATTGATTAATAAGGGATTGTAAATTCAATATATATCAAAGATATTTGCACTTGTGTCATTTGAACAGAATATACATGTCTATTTCTCTGAAATTTTCTTTTACTCCTCCTGTATTTAAATTCATAATTAGATAGTGAATATAAAATATACTAATCTGCACAGTTGTGATCATTTGTTTGATCATTTTGCTGAGATAATACTATAATAGCTTATCTTGCAATCATGCAACATATGATGAAAGGATTCACAATGGCAAGTGGATGATGTTAGACTTATTCATCAAGAAAAAAGCCAGAAAATTTCAATCTCAATTAGTCACAGAAGCAGCAGCAACTTCAGCTATAGTTGTAGCAATTTCAAATGTTGAGGAAGAACAATTGTAATAGAAAGAATGATAAAATATTTTTTATGCTTTGTTCATAATTTCATAAGTTATTTTCATATTATTATTTATCAATTACAATAAATTAAACTTTATTACAGTTTTAGTATATATTAAAATAAGTATTTTCTATTCATATGGGCTATGGCTATACACTTTGATATAATTCAAATTTTTTAGTTGGTTGGAACTTAACTCTCATCTCATATAATAAATTAGTGCAATGGGAAATTGCTGTCCAATATAAATTATTTTAATATAAGTAATGCTTTTTAGGAACATAATTACAACATATATCAAGGATCCCAATACTTAAATTATTTAACAAAATCTGCAAAAACTCTAAACCAGTGGTTCTCAACCACTGTGCTACGGCACACTAGTATGCCGCCAAATCTTTGATGGTGTGCCGCAAAACATTAAGAATGAATTATATGTATGTATAAGAATTGTTTTTATATTATTGTATAAATCATATATATTAATATATGAATTATACAATAACATAGTGAAACATGGTTGCTGGATATCCCTTTTGCAATTGAACTATTGTATCGATTCCTATAAATAGGGTATCGTGAACACAATAGACCACAGCTGGTCACGGTGCTTGGGCTGAAAAAGGCCCCTCCCTATTTTACTACTACTACTAAAAAAAAAATCGGGTATTGTTAGAAAACTCTAACCCTCGAATTTCTGGGACAGCCAAAATTTTTTGTCGTTTTTCATAATTTAAAAATTAAGGAATAAAAATTAAATTAAAATTAGTTTCTCTCTAAAATCACAAAATCCGCAGGTGGCACTATAACTTAATAAGAGGTGCCATTTAATGATTATTTGTACATGTATGTATCAAATCCGCAGGTGTCGCTATAACTTAATAAGGGCTGGCATTTAATGACCCTGTGTAAGAGTATGTCTGTAATCTGAATGTAATAAATAAGAATAAATATAATAATCAGTTAATAAAAGTTTGTTATTAAATCTAAATTATTATTTAAAATATTTAGATGTGCCACCAAATTTTAAAATATTAAAATGTGTAAATATTAATATATTAAATTGTTTCTCAACAGAAAAAAGATTGAGAACCACTGCTCTAACACACAAACTCAATATGCAATATTATAATTCTATTATTAAAGAAGTAGGACATTGATGTTTATCTTAATAAGTATCAAATAAAATCATGTAAGTAATCATCTTGGCAAATAAAGAAAATTATTATTCTATTATGATTATTCAACTCGTGATAATCCAACTGCATCACTGTATATTATGCAAAATTTTACCTTGAGTATCTGTCAGTAGAGTTAACATTTTTAAATTTAATACAAATGCTTTAATAGGTAGTAAACATGTATCCAGAGCCGGATTTGCATTTTTAGGGGCCCTAGGACGAGCAAGGCATTGGGGCCCCTAAAAATTCAAATCAGCTACGTCTAATTTTAAAGGCTCTAAATTTATAAGGAATCTTTAAAATTTTACTTTCTATCTAGCACTTTGATAAAAACCCATTTTTTCTTATTAAAAGTTTATAAAAGTTGAAAACCGATTGATAGTTTTGGGGCCCCTAGAATTGCGGGGCCCTAGGACTCGGCCTATTGGTAAATCGGCCCTGCATGTATCTTACCTGTGAGAGACTATGTGAAGCATGGTGTTTGCTTTGACAATTTTGAAAAGTTTGTCTTGAAAGTCAAGATAATTGACTTTCGGAATGAATCTTTAATATAATGGAATTGTCAGTTCATATTTTAATCATCAGCCTGTGGGAACGAATCTTTAATTCATTAATGTATAGTTTTTCCAAAATGTAAATTAAAGTGCTGAATTGAAGATTTGCCCTCCCACCAACTGATGATTAAAATACAAATCAACAATTCCATTGTGTTAAAGATTCATTCCAATTCTCGAGACAAACTTTTCAGTCACTGTGGCGTGCACCATGTTTCCCGTAGTCTTTCATAGATAACAACATGTTTACATTGATTCTGTTACTAAAAGTTGAGGAAAAAAACATAGATCAACGGGGCAAGATTCTAGTTTAACCATAGCACTCGGATATATGATAAGCGACCGTCGACTCGAAATTATATTCTTAGTTTTTGATTATATTATAGATTCTAATAATAATAATATCTTGATAGCCCAGATAGTTTTGGAGTAAATATTTAATACAACGGAATTATCGATTCGTATTTTATACATCGGTCGGTGGGCGGCGAATCTTCAATTCTCTAATGTATAGATCCGCGTGCTATAGCTAAACTAGAATCCTACCGATCAACGGCAAGCCATTATCAAATTTTAACAAAATTAATAGGTTTTTACAACTGACGGAGGACCAAACAAGATATTTTTCTAGTAGATTTGCTGTCGAGATGTGAAAATCAATTTCTAATGGAATGTATTCGGAATCCTTTCATATAATACAGTTCTTAACAATAATATTCAGATTCATTAATACCTGATATTCTCTTTATCGAGATTTTGAATAGTTTGAGTATCTTCGTTCATGTTAGAAAGTTAAACAATTAGAATTCCAAATCAAAATAGAAAGTTATCGTTCACCATGTTATTAGTTTTGATTGGTTAGATTGAAGTTTGAATTTTCCGCCTAATAGCGACCTCTAGATATTTTATTTTACTTGAAAAAAATGCATATTTTTTTCTTTTTAGAAGTTTATGTTATAGTTTTATTAAAAGAACAAAAAAAATAAAATTTAAAATATGTACAGTATATTATAATTATTCAAAATTTATTGTTTATGAATCTGTTACAGCCAAGAACGTTCTTGATTACAGCTTGCAGCTGAACTATTCATGCTATCATCACTAAAGTTCAGGAGTAAGTTGAGTTCAAGAGATTGAGTTAAATATGTATCGGAGAAAATTAACGTATAACGATTTTCTCATCTTTTTCAAATTTAAAAAGTGAATTTCAAACTAAATGTATAATAATACAGTAATGTATTGGAAAGCTGAGCTCAATTAATATGTTCGAATTTTTCTATAAGCTATAGATTGAACCTCGTAATTTATTATTATTATTAAATTGTACCAATATTTTAAATTTAGCTACTAGTTAAATGCAATACTGTATTTTCTTTAATAGATTATTCTGATTTCCAATCCATTGATTACTAAGTGGCGGAGAGAATATAGGATCTGCTACTGAATTGTTCATTCCTGTACACAATACCGGATTTAAGCCGATTGCACCCAATCGGGCCCTGCGCTTGTCAAAGTTTATGTAATTAAACAATGTATCAAGAAAAAAAATTTAAATATACGTATAGTTTTTCAATATTCTCGGAACGTATAAATAGTACGATATAATAACGGAAGTTATGGAAGATTACAATTACAGAAAACGTCTTCACAATCAATTACTTTTTTTACATTGAGCCCTATCTCTATTTCGAGTAGAGGTTTATACAGGGTAGTTATAAATTAATTAATCCTAATCACATCTCTCTGGAGTGAGTGAGTTATAAATTGATTAATCCTAATCACATCTCTGGAGTGGGTTCTAATCAATATGTTATATTGAAACCTAATATATCTAATTAGGCCACGGGATTGCTATTTTAATGAAAATAAAATTGTTCAAATTTTCACATCAAGGTGAAATTTATCCAAATCCCTTCTGTTGTTTTTTTGTCATCAGATGACGCCAGTTTTCTTTCTATAAAAATTAATAATTGACGGGGCGAAAGAAGTCCTTCCACATGCTGTCTATCCCTGCGAAGGGATCAGCCGGATTGTGGTCGATGGGGATCGATGGGAGGGCCCAACTTCATGATCATGATAAATATTTTCAAGGGATGGGACTCATCTATCCCTGCGAAGGGATCAGCCGGATTGTGGTCGACGGGGATCGATGGGAGGGCCCAACTTCATGATCATGATAAATATTTTCAAGGGATGGGATTCGAGATTCGAACCCGGGTCCTCTAGAGTGGAAAGCTGAAGGGTTTCCATGTCGCCAATCCAGCCGACAAAAATGGGTCTTTATTTATAAATGTTACTTACTTTATTTATACATATAAGCCATATTTTGAGGGGCCCCGCGAAAAATATTCCAATCGGGCCCCGCACTAACTAGATCCGAGCACTGTTTAGAGTATGCTCATAAATTTCATTGGTCTGTTCCATTTACTAATTTACTGTACAGGGATTAGTCGAACTATAGAAAACGGTGATCGATGGGGGAAACTATATAAATTTTTCAAAGAGTAAATTTGTATAGTGGAGAGATAGGAAAACAGAATCATTGAAGGCCCTCCTGTGACAGGAACTGTACCTGTCCTGACACTTCATAATCAACAAAGATTAGGCCGGATTGGCCGCGTGGAAACGATTCGACTTTCCACTCTGAAGGACCCGGGTTCCAATCTCGGTTCTCACCCCTTGAAAATATTTATCATGGAACCGGCCCGGCCCGCCAATCCCCGTCTTCCACAATTCAGCTGATCCCTCCATAGGGGTGGGTAACCTGTGGAAGGCTTGTTCGCTCCGTCAGTATTCTAATTGAATGGAAACTGGCGTCATCTGTTGACAAAAAAATCAATGAGATTGGAAAGTGGAATTAAAAAAAACACTGCACGGGTATATGCGACCCCTGATAGCTCTAATATAGATTGCCGATTAGTAACATCCAATTGAAAAGAGGCGTAAAACAAATGAAAGAGGCTTTAAGTTAAGCATTCTTCATTTTATTTTTTTGGCTTTCATATCGCTTTTGATCTTTCCAAATGCTAAGCAGTCAACAATTTCAGAATCCTCAAGTTGTTAGTGTCAGTGATTCTCTCTCTCGTTTTACTCCGCATTCCAAATGAAGGAACCGTGTGGTAAAGCTGTGGCTTACCACATGGAGGATCCGGGTCCCACACCTCCAGTTTTTCAGGAATCCTATCCTTCAACCATCCAGTTGACCTCATCATAGGTGTTGGCCAGTTTGTGATGGGCTCTATAAATGGCTGCCGCCAGATACAGAATATCCCTCGTGCGATATGACTGCTTAATCAAACTAACCTAACTTAACTTAATCAGTAACGAGATTATTGTAAAGCTTATCACCACAGGTGACATAGGCTTTACAATAATCATCAATAATTTTCTTTCTTTCTTTCTTTGCTTTATGTCTCTTTCCAACAGAGGTTACTAAACAGTAGGACATTCCAATATTCATCTCGAGTTGTCTATATTGTACTTTTTTCTGTGTGGTTTTAGGTCGCTTTCCACTCGATGAGTATTAAGCGGCAGGTCATTTCCATGCCCTCACAATTGTTCACACCTCTGATGGGATCGGCCATCAGGTAAAGGATAGGATTCAAAGAGCCAAATTGGACTCTTCCTGAATAAATTGAAGGTGTAGAATCCGGATCCTCCAGGGTAGAAGCACAGCACGCTTTCATCGTAGCCATCCAGCGGATAGATAGCCTATACTGAATCAAGCCGCAATCAGCTTCTTTCTGGGTCAATGACAGCAGTATCAGTTTTTTCAACGAGCCGGGTATTGACTCCTCCCGAAAAACTTTTGGAGATGTGATACCTGCGAATTGAACCTGGATTCCTCAGAAGAATAGCTGTAGAAGGGAGATTATTAAGCGAAACCGAATAGATTATTTACATTGATGTAACCACCGCATTCGCATTCTAGCGTTTTTTTGAAAGGACATTAAATTTTATGAAAAAAAAATTCCGAATTCATATTGATAATTACAGATATATAAATATAGAACTTATATCGAGTCAGTCCTCTATTTATACAATTAATTTATTCCAGAGATTTTCGCATAAGTCGAAAAATACATAAATATTTTAATGATGAATGACGATTGAAACATTTCTTCTAATAAATGAGCAGTGTAATTTATTTTCCAAAATAATTGCTCTTCTTTTTGAGCTGTTATTATTAAGATTATTCGCTACTTTATATTTTTCCGCCATCTTTAGTTTGAAAAAAAAAAAAATTAATTTGTTAATAAGACAATAGTTGGCGTTACTAATTTTTAAAAACCGTAAAATTTCGAAAATACATAAGTCAAAACTATTACTTCCGACTGACTGTAGTCGGAAGTAATAGTTTTCTGTATGTTTTTATATCGATAACTGTTCCTGCCTTCGTTTTTGTCTTTTATTACTGGAGGATGTTTACCTCATAATCATTCCGATTTATATCATATTTCATAATAAGATAATATACTGAAAATATGAATTTTATATTAAGAAATCGAAGATAAGTCAGAGGAAGATGGTCGGAGAAGACGTAAATTTGTATATAGTTCGATTATATGTCAAAAACGGCGATATCAACTACTCAGAATCGAAATAATAATATATTATTATAAATAATAAAATGTTCTTTATTTTTTTACTTAATTTGATATGCCAAATAAAGGTAGAAGATATGAACTGGATACAGTATATGGAGTATTGAATTGATAATTTTCATTGATTCGAAATGCAAACTTTATTTATTCATTACAAAAATACAACGATTTAACAAATATTTTTCATGATTTCAATTTTATTTGTACAATTTACAATCTACAACTGACATATATTACAAATATAAACAATCTACAGTATTTTCTCATAAACATATACCGGTATTTGTATAACTAAATAGCTAGTGATATCTTTTTCCGTATTAAATAAATGATGAATTCCCGTATATAGTAGGAACATTTCTATCGTATTGAGTTTCAGTTTCCAATTTTTTTCTATCATTTGATATGTAACTTAAAACATAACTTTTGTTTTATAAATAAACAAAACTTTCAGAAATATCAAATTAAGTTACCATATCAATATACTGTATCACTTTATATTTTATGAGTTGGAACTTTCCCAGATATATTCAGTATACAAAGTATATAATATAGATAATTTTGTATGTACTGTATTGTAACTAATTATCCTTATTCTCAAAATTGTCTTTTCTATAATTTAAATTATGGTAAGAATTTCTTATTCTTTAATCGAGGAATGATATGCATGTCTCTGACATCGTTATGATTCAAAAGCCAACATAAATATCGCTCTGTGCCCATACCCCATCCACTAGTTTTTATTGATTTCACACGTCTCATATTTATATACCAATCATATGATTCTTCTGGCACTTGGTGATGAGCTAAAGCATCTTTAACCTCTTTGGCAGTTTCGTGTCGTTCACCAAGACCAAGTGTTTCACCCATTCCAATGAGAAGATCGGCTGCTTTTGCTTTAACTAATTCTGATCCTTCTACGTAAGCCTGATAAAAAGGTACACTAAGATGATTCATTTCTGTCAACCAAACTGGTCCATGAAATTTTTCAATCAGAAATTGTTCTCCTTCCCTCGTAAGTTTCTTTCCAAGTTCTGGTCTACTTTCCTCTATCAGTTCAAAACAGTTAGAAGAAGGCATCATTTCTAATGCTTCATCTAAAGTAATTCTTGGGAAACGTTTTGAATTCTCAAATCTGTTTAGCATTTTTTGGATATGAACTGTAGTCCCAGCCAATTTAAGAATTATTTCTTTATTTTGTCGAATCATTTGCTTAGAGAGATAATAAATGTATTGTTCGGCTATTTTAATGGCAATGTCCATGTCACCACGCATTTCACATTCAACGTGGTAAAATTGATTGAGATGACTGTTATCCGGATTTTCTCCGCGAAAACTTGGTGAGACATAATAAGTACCCGGAAGATCCTCTTGTAATCGAAGAAAATATTCCAAGCAAAATTGCATTGAATCAGCCAGATAAACATCTTGATCCATTAAATTTACACGGACAGGTTCCGAATCAGAACCGATGCCCATAGGTGATGAAATAGTATCTGTAGTTAATGGAACCATAACATATGCATAGTGATTAATCTTGTGGAAAAATTCGACAGTCGAATGGTAAAGAGTATTTTGAAGTTTGAAAATTGAAGAATACCAAGGATGAGTAATGGCGGTTATAGAATGTTGTTCTGGAGTTTTCCAAGAAGTTGGAGCCTTTATCGAAATAATTTTATGACGGATAATATTTAAATCATCAATATTTGCTTTAGGACCATTCAGAGATGACACATATCCCATGTATTTATCTTGAAAATCAATTATTTTCGATTTTTTCTTTATATTTTTAACATCTAGCATTGGAATCAATTTTACATGGGCATAATCTATTTCTAATCCTTCAAATATCATAGCACATGAACTAGCACCCAAGGCATCTTTTAACAAATTAGAAACTTTGTGAGATGCAACCATTAATTTCTGGTAATCATCATTTTCAAGAAAAAAAACGTTGCTGTCCAGATGCTTTCTCGGAACTAAGACAGTAAAACCATATGAATTTGGAAACGGTGTCAAGAATGCAACATGGTCTTCATCTTCCCATACTCTCCACTGGGCTTTTTCTTCGCCTTTTACAATCTTTGCAAAAAGATTATCATCATTTGCACTTCCATGAAAATTGTAACATAAATCTTGACAAGCCAGCTTTCTCCTAATTTTATTTTGTATTTCATTCAAATCGTCGTCAGAGGCTTTCGGACCATTTTTAGAAGAACAATATCCAGGATAAGAATGATGAAATTCTAGTTCAGAACAAACGCATGGCTTCCAAACATCAGAAATGCCATGAAGCGGAATCAAGAGAATTTTCGCTGATTTTTCATTTTGCGGCTCAACAATTAGAGCGCATCGTTGTACACCAAGTCCATCACATAGAATATTAGATACATATTTAATGTTTACCATTATCTTTACAAATTCTTGTACCGAAAGTGAAAAAACATCACTTACGCATTTATTCTTTATTTCTACTATAGTAACACCAGGAGTGCATGGAAAAATGTGTAAATATGCAACGATATCTTCGTTTTCAAAGATATTCCATTCACGCAGATCATTATCATTTTTCGTGTTCATGTTAACTTGAAGCTTTTCTCCATCATACAATGCAGTAAACATAACTTTGGAATTTTGTTCTATGGTTACATTTCCTTGCGAGTCAATACCGATGACACCTCCGTAGGAATTCTTCAGTTCTTCTTGAAAAATAAGATGACAGGCCTCTGATAACGGCAAGTTCATATATTTGCAAAGTGTGGCTATTTTACTCGCTATCGATCTCCTTAGAAATGCTTCTCCATCTCCGGTACACGCGATTGCTATATTATTATCCGCGTATAATCCTGCACCAATTATAGCTGTATCTCCGATTCTGCCTTTCAGCTTGTTGATTATGCCTCCAGTAGAAGATGCAGCTGCCAAATTACCATCTTGGTCTATTGCAACTGCTCCAACAGTCTGAGGATGATTTAAAGAACATCCTTGTTGATTAGATTTAATCATCATCAGATGCTTCAGTCTAATATCAGTATCGAAGTAATTATTCTTTACAGGAAATATATTATTTTCCACAAAAGTTGGTTTGACAAATGTTCCTGTTTAAAAATAAAAAGAAATATATTAATTTAGTCATTAAAATCTAAAGAAAGAAGGTAGAATAAATACTATTATAATAAGCCTATACTATAAGAAAATATGCTTTACTGCAGTCGACATTAAAAATTCATATATGCATATGTCTGTGATACAAAATTATTTAATTTTAGTTGATCAAATTCTAATGCAATTGCTGAATTCAGTTACATTGTTTATATTAATTTTATTATTATCGAAGTAGACAAAAGTACAAAAACGCTCTGATTATTAATAACTTTTAAACATATAAAGAGAAGGTTATTTAGTACAAAAACTAAGTAACTTTTTCTTATAAGAAGCAATTAAAGCTTTTAAGAAGCTCTAATTGCTTCTTATAAGAGAATGGCTTATAAAATTTAAATTAAATCAGATATATTTTCTCTATTAAAATTATCGATAAGCAATTGCTAGGATAAACGGTAGGTGTTATATTTTTAATTAATAGACTTAGATGAATATCATATGTCTGCCAAAATTTGAGAGAAATTAGAAAAATATTAAAATATAATTTAGCATTCTTCTCACTCTCTTCAGCTATGTTCAATAAAATATATACAAAATGCATAGTCTCTGTATAAATATAATAATAAATTATAAATATTCTTAATTTCTTTATACTATAACGAACAAAATTAATAATAAATTTATCTTTCCTTATTAATTACTAATCTAAAATTTATCAAACGATAAAATCGATATTCAAATTCCTTGGGTAAATGTAGTTAAGCCGCCATATTTGCACAAGAGATATACTTTATCTGACAGCGACCAGTTGTAGAGCCCATCATAGGCTGGCCAATATCACGATGGGATCAACCGGAATGTTAAAGGATGGATTTCAACGGACTCGGATCCTCCAGAGTGATAAACATCTAAATGGACTGCTCTAATGGCCAATGGTCTTCAAAAACGAAGTCAGTCATCAAGTGGTATAACATTTGATTTTGGGGTACTACACTCTTTTTATCTGGTCATCACACTTATTAACATAAATGGGATACATCTGGCCACCAAATAAAATCAGTTTGCTATATCGTCGAATTTACGTTCGCGTCCGCCATGTTGCTGACCGAAATTACAACGTTTCGGCCAGCTTCGTTTTTCTAACATTGAGCAGTCCATCCAGATGGTGATAAGTCACAACTTTAACACGCGGCCATCCGGACAGCTTTTAATATTTACCTTAAAGTTGAAATTATTTTTTAAATATTTTTTTGAGAGTACCATAAAAATTAATAAAAACTATTTAAAAAGAAATTAAATTAATTACCTGATATTAAAGCATGAGGCGAATTTTCCATAACAATTCTCGCCGCTTTTATTGGATTTTTTATATCTGTAAGACAAGCCACTGAACCTGAAAGTTGAGATTTTCCGTCCATTATAGAAGCTTCTAATTCGTGAGTTCCTTCGTGATTATAAACAGCACCACGTCCAGCATTAAATAAAAAGCAATTTTCTAATGCCATGACAGCAGCTTCTACGGCATCTAAACTGCTTTTGCCTTTATCGAGAATTTCAATTCCAACGGTTAGAGCCGTTTGAAGAGCGAAGTTGACTACTTCAATGACATCTTGCTGAAGCAAAATAGTCTCTCCAGCACCTCCATGAATAGCGATGGAAAATTTCTTTTCTGGTTTTCTGATAAATGGATTTGTCGATTTGAAAAGATGCAAAGCACCCATCTGAGAAGCTATTGCAATTCGTGAAGCAATTTTTAACATCACATGCAAAGACGTCTGAAAATTTTCTTTCAGTTTTTCTAATTTTTCTGCAAATATTCCGACAGATGACATGACGAACATGAATCTGTCTTTTTTACTTATAAAAGATACTGCAATTTGATCAGAGGAATAAACATTACCAACTCCGCATTCAATTTCTTCAATTTGTTCGAAGCCAGTAAGATATATTTGTGGACTTGCAAATTTTTCCAAAAAATATTTAAGTTTGTTACTTTTCCCATTTAGATTTTGTCTTATTTGGGCAACATGCGGGCCAATTCCTTTTCCGAGTTTTGTGTTTTTTACCATTCTTCGATGTTCCTCCAAAGCGATAACGAAACGATTTAAAATAATTCCTTCATCTTCATTATTCAATATGGCGTTTAGTAATTTGTTAGAATTTTCGGTTATCGAATAAGTCGGATCGCTTCGACCATTTTTGAAATGTCGAACATGCGTTGGAATTATCATAAGAAACGACAAACTTCCAAAAGTTTGCAGGATGGCTAATTGCAATGAGTAGTTAATCCACGGAAAAAAGATTCTCTCTTCTTTTAACGTCGCTAGAATATCTGGATAGGAAATATATTCGAACGTGGCCATTAAATGATTGTATTGAAGTGATTGTCTTGGAATATTTTGTTGTTTAAAATCTAATATGTTAACAGGGCGCTCTGCGAATGAAGAGGTATCCACTTGAACATTTTCGCAAATATTATGTAACAATTTGACAACTATACCAGCCAGCATTCCATCCACAGCAGAATGTTCGAACAGCATGCCGTATTTACCATTTTTAAAGACTACAATATTTAATATTTTATCGTAATATCTCATGCAACTTATTCCCTTGCTTCCGAGTCTAATATAATCTACTATTTCTTGAGTTCCTTTCAGTTCTTCACAATCATCAAGAGCTATAGCGACTATTGCTGTTTCCATGATTTCTAATGATTTTTGTGAATCACCTATACAATAAAATATATATATATAAGATCGGAAGAGCGGTTCAGCAGGAATGCCGAGACCGATATCGTATGCCGTCTTCTGCTTGAAAAAAAAAAAATAGTTGATACTGTTGGTTTAAATGTTTTTGCGTCAACGTTTCTTCAATAATGGAATATCAGCATTAAATTTCATAGAAAATAAGTCTGGTTCTATAATTAGGTGAACTTAGGCAATCGCCTAGGTGTAGGCGGCCGGATGCCCGAGGGTAACGCGTTGGTGTACCACGCAGGAAGACCCGGGGGCGGCATTTCCCGAAAAATTTTTTCGGGGTGCTGGGCAGGGGCCCTGCAATCCCCTCTTTCACCATATCCTCCACGGGTATGGTGAGGAGGACCAGTT
>AYEL01067575.1:0-52250 GCA_000484575.1 Olivierus martensii
TATAATGATTAATTTTAATCTCAATAAAGTTTCGAATCATCTACACAAACTGGTATTTTCTATAGTAATAAATTTGCAAATTGGTTTTTGACGATTGAACTCATTAACGCATAAACATCCATTATAAAACAGAATAAAATATAAACAAACCATATATCTCTGGTGGAATATTTTAGAATGAAATTATATTTTTTAATAAGTAATTAATTAAACTTGGTCTACAATGATGACAATTAAAATTTAATACTAAATTATTTCATTTTATAATCAAAATAAACAAAATATCTCTTAGAAAAATAGTTTAGTATTAACTTATAATTGGCATCATCATAAATTTAATTAATTACTGTTTAATTCTAAATTAGTCCAGTAGAGGGAATTTGGCTTGTTGTTGGTTGTGATCAATCTTTGGTTATGGATTCCCCAAAATAGTCAATATTAATGCATTAAAAAAAAAACAATTATAAAATTTAAAAATATTAAAAAATATTAAAATATTAAACTAATATAAAATTTTAAATTCTTACTTTGATTATATTGTCGTTGTTGAAGATGCCAGATAAACGAAATAACATTGTTATAAAATAAATATAGAAGCTGGTTGTAATGTCTCTTAACAGTTCTCAAAGTACTATACTGTAATATAATCAATGCTACATTTTATACAATATTTGGATATTTTCATAACTTTCAGTTTTGATAGATATCTGAACTGATATTATGACAGTTATCCAAAAGAATTCGCAAAACGAAAGTAAAACTAATAACTTAATAGTTTCACTTTTAAAGATAGACAGTAGATAGAAAAACGAAAGAATTACTTTTCACAAATTCTAAATGGTATCACCTAATTTTTACTGACGGAAGAGAAATACTTAAAAAATCCATTGCGGAAATATCGAATAGATTAAGACAAATTTATTTAAAGTATTTTTAGTAGAATTTTTGAATATTTAAGAAGAGAATATGTTTCTCTACAAAATGAAATCATCTTCGAAAGAAATTATCTTATCACAGATAAAATTACATTATCATCATCAAATAAAAATATGTAATATTATATTACTTATATTAAAGCAACTGTGACTAAACTATTGTAGATAATTATGAAATATACATGAAACCCCGACAATATGAAGCCTCAAAAGCAAGTTAAAATTATTGATCAATTTTATAAATAATTTAAAAAAAAAATTTTGTTCCTACGGGCCGAAAAGATTCCGGCCTTGTGTGAACAACACTTATTGGATTTATTTACGAACATTCAGAATTATGTTATTACTAATGTAATGATAATACAGCATAGAATAATTTAAAGTTTTGTTATAATTTTATCTTTTGGTTAATGTTAAAATTATGATAAAACTTGGTTTTTTTCCATTGTATATTGGAAAAGTTGTTCTATCTGTATATTGTCAGTATTAATAGACAAGACAAAAAAAATTATTTTGTTTCGTAAATTTATTGATCCTTTTATTGATAAGCTACATCAAAAACCAAAAAAGCGTTCAAATTTTAAGATTCATTCCTTATTAGCTAAATTATTTAATTACCAATTTTGAAGTCCCTATGGGATCAAGTTAAAATATTTATTGTGCGTAATTTATATCAAATAACATCAGTAACTTCATCTATAACGAAAACATTTTATTTTGTATTATTCATCAAGACGCTGTCATAGTTCGGCAATGAAAACATGGCACTTTTTCACCCATAGGATCCAAGAACAAATCCTGCTCTCAATTCTAGAAAAATTAATTTAAGGGCCCGGCCCATCAAATAAATCTTCTATAGCCCGATGACTCTCCCATAGGTGTGGTCAGTAAATAGCCTTTGGTAGGACATGATTTATGGCTCTGCTACTTAACAATTGACTGTGGCAGGATCTAATACAGCTCTGCTATTTAATAATCGGGTAACAATTGTGGCATTAAAATACACGCCGATTTATGCTTAGGCTTTTGAAAAATATACGGGCAGCCATCAGAATTTCAGAAAAACAATCTGATTGGAAGAGAGGATAGGGAACTTATCCTGAATAGCGTATTCATAACAAACATATTGTTTGAACTTAGATTATTTTAGTTCGGAGGGGTTTAGGGGGCTAAAGAGATTACGGAAAGAATAAAACTCCTAAGCCGCTTCCGATTGCCATCGTTACTTAAAACACGTAAATCCAGAGAAAAAATTATAGTTCCTGAAATTTAAAAGTGACTTCAAATATAGTATATATTCATTGAAGCTTTATAATAGCCTATCAATATTTACTTTAATGATACTATTCATGCTTCTCTTCAGAATTACGGAAATTTTTTAAAACTATGTACACAAGGTAGAATTAAAAAATTCCAGGACTTTAATTTTTTAAAATATTAAAAATTTTAAATTTGAGTAGAAAGTATATATAATTTAAAAATCTATACTATTTTTTTTTTTATTATTTTGTTAACAGATGACACCACTTTCCACTCAGTAAGAGTACTAAGTGGCGGGGCGAAACAAGCCTTTCCACAGGCTGCCCACCCCTGCGGAGGGGTCAGCCGGATTGTGGAGAACGGGGATCGACGGGCCGGGCCCGGACCCCATGATAAATATTTTCAAGGGATGGGACCCGAGACTCGAACCCGGGTCCTCCAGAGTGGAAAGCCGAAGCGTTTCCACGCGGCCAATCCGGCCGACAATCTATACTATTTAGAAAATATCCTGCTAGATAGCAATAAGGGGCTTTTAGTTGTTTTGCTACACACGCCAAAAGAATAACACCATTTTTTACCTAATGTTGCATTTTTTTACATATTTTACGCCCCCTTTTCAATCAGGGAGATTACTAAGGGGGCGGGATCAGTTCCAACCACGGACTGCACCCACACCCGTGGAGGGGACCGGATGGTAAAGGACGGGGATTACCGGGCCGGACCCAGTACCCCGAAAAAATCCGGGTCCTTCTTCGTGGTACACCGACAGCGTTACGACTCGGCCATTCGGCCGCCCCTAATGTCTCATTGTAATCATGTTGATATTTGAGCAGAGCTGCAATTAAATTTTGCTGTTTATTGCGAAAAACACTTGCGATGACATTTAGTATGGTTTGTGAAACGTAAGGAAACAAAGCTTTGTCACAAAGCCTATATATTTGAATGGTACAAGCGATTTAAAAACGGGCACAAAGCATCAACGATGACTACCGATCTGGTTAGCCATCAATCTTTTTTTGATAAAAAAGGAAATTATTCATTACGAATTCATCCCTGAGGGGGCGATATATTAATAAAACTGTATATTTGGATATTTTGTGTCGTTTAAGAGATGCAATTAGGAGGAAAGGATCAGAATTTCAGAGAAACGGATGGAAATTGCAGCATGTTAACGCTCCTGCATATCGTGCTCAAATAATTACCCAGACTTAGATTAACATTCTGTGACTGTTTTACAACATCCATCGTATTCTCTTGACTTCTTGCCTTGGGATTTTTACTTGTTTCCGAGACTAAAAAATCTACCTAAAGGACAAAGATTTCGGGACGAAACGGAGGTTAAGGCCGCTACAACGGATGCGATAAAGACAGTTTCAAAAAATGACTTTTCTAAAGCGTTTGCCGAACTTTCTGATCGCTGGAAAAAAATGTGTAAATAGTCAAAGTCAGTATTTCGAAAAATTCGATAGCTAAATGTATGTACATATTTTAGATTTTTTAAAAAATAAAGTCCTACCTTGTATGTTATTAAAAAATGCATTGGATGGTATAAAATTAAATGAAACGGTTAATATTTTAAGATATTTCTTGATATTATATTTTTACTATTTTTCTAAATATTTAAAAGAAAGGAAATAGTAAGTACAGGTATTTATTGCGTAAGTTCACACCCAATTAATATGAAAATCCTGTATGTTCGCTATAAAATATACCGTAAACTGGGGTGACTTAGGCCCATTAGGGTGGCTTTAGCCCAATTTTTTCATTATTCATTAAGAATAGAAAACATCAATGCTATTAAAAATTTGTTAATTGTATTAATATAATTACCATAATAAAATCTATAAGTAAATCAACACAAAACAATTTACTTACTTAAACAGTTAAATTGATTATATTTAGCATATGCCAATTAAAACCGAAAATTACTATCATAGTTCAAATTTATATACAAATAAAAAAAATATATTAGAAATTTATATATCTAAAATACATTGTAATCATTGCTCTATGAAATTAAATAGTTTTATATACAGGTATACCTTGCTTTATAATGCTTTGTTAATATGGCACTTTATAAAAATAGCCGTCCTGGAAAACTAGAGATGTGAGACCTGGAATTGAATCAAGATCCTCCAAGGTGATGAATGTTTTACTACATTTCCATTTGGCTGAGTTTTAGGCCTAGTGCTATTGCACACCTGATGAATGATAATTGCAAATATGCTTTTAGGCTTTTAAATGCATGAGCAAATGAAAAAAAGGCTGTATTTTGTTTTTCAGTGAAATTTACTTATAGTAGTGATTTGGAACATAACTGCCATAATAATAATGAGGCATACCCATAGTTAAAATATGCAAAATTTGTATGTTTTACTTATAATTTAAACCTATTTCTCTTCATTTTGAGTAAATATTATAAGAAATTTTTAAGTGATATTAAATATGTTTAATTTTAGGTTTTGGTTACTAATTAACATTAATCTTAATTCATCTTAAAATTGTTTATTTCTAATAAATTTATTATTTTAATTCATAAAAAAGAATATTAATATCAGTTCATATTTTACAGGGCTAAATTATGCAATGTTAAATCCTTATTTGAGGTTATGAGTTCCAAAAATTTCATAAAAATGAATATGAATTTTTCGGCTATGTGGGTTTATTATCCTTAAAATTTTGAATTTTGTTACAACTCAATGTTTTAGGTAATATTTTATATATTATATTTGAAATATATATTTATTTAATTAAAATAGATTTATTTTTTATAGTGAAATTTCTCATGGCAATATTGCAGAAATAAAATTAGCAACCAAAAATGATTATATTTGCTATGATTGTTCGTACTGATGATGGTCTTCCTTTGTCAGCATCAACAGATGTCTATGGCCAAATAGATAAAGATATCAAAGAAATCAGAATGCAGATAAAGATGGTTTCTCGTCATATTTCTCGTTTAGAAGATAGATGTACAATAAATCTAAATCCACATTTAATTCAGTAAAAACCTAATATAAAATATAAAAATTAAATTTTTTAAATTTTATGGAAGTTTCAAAAAATGCTAATCACATATATATTTATTTTGTATTTTAGCATTATTAGTTCATTGGGAATTTCATTTATGGCTTTATGTGAATCCACTTATCCTCCAGTCTTAGCATTTAGTTTTCTTGATGAACTTCAGAGAGAATTCATTACTACGTATGACACAAAAAATTTGAATAGTATAATAAGGCCTTATGCTTTCATTGAATTTGGTAAATTTTTATTTTATTTTTGCCTAAACTAAAAGTATAATTTTTACTTTATACTGTTTATTTTAATATTTACCATATATACTCGAATATAAGCCGATCCATGTATAAGCCGACCCCCAATTTCAGAGTTTAAAAATTGGTAAAAATGCGTAACCCATGTATAAGCCTACTCCCAGACTTTAGCACTTTGAAACCGATAAATTATGTGATCTTTGACTTTTAGTTACCGATATATTAATGCCATTTGCCAAAATAAATATTTTATTGAAACTTTAAATATATACATATAAAATAAATTTTATAATACAAACACCAATATATAATTTAAAAAGTAAAATTTTACGTTACCCGAAGCGATCAAGCACGTTGCGCTGCTGACTCCAACCTGCATTTGTATAAGTGCATCAGATAGGCGATGCTGCGCTGCCTGATGTGCCGCGACGCAGAAATTCTCGACAATAATTCAGCTAAAGTGAGCATGCCTACATAAGATTATTGGATTACTGTCGAGAATTTTTGCGTTGCCGCACATCAGGCAGCGCGGTGTCATCTATCTGATGTACTTATACAAATGCAGGTTGGATTCGGCGGCGCAACACACTTGATCGCATCGGGTAAAGTAAAATTTTACTTTACTCTGAAGCGAAACTGATGTCGATGTATGATATTATCGTTAGGGTGACGTCATTTCAGAAAATATCAAGTTAACGAATAGTAATAAATTTTGATAATTTACATAAAAATATTTTCTTATTATTTGTTGTTATTGAATAATTGTTTTCTTTTCTAAAAAAAGTTTCATATAAGTATCCCTCAGTAAAAATTCCATCGGAATACGTCTACGTCACATGGCTCCCAAGAGACCATTCGAAGTTTCGTTTTCCCCAGTAAAAATTCCATTAGAATATGTCTACGTCACATAGCTCCCAAGAGACCATTCAAAGTTTCGTTTTCCCTTACATTACACAGCTCCCAAGAGACCGTTCGAAGTTTCGTTTTCCCTTACATTGTATTTTGTCTAGTTGAGTTAAGTTATCGTATTTAAATCTTTGACCATATTTTAAAATGAGTAGATCATCCTAACGATGATGTCATAATACCGTTAGATGATGTATGCAACGTGATTTCTAGACATTAAGCGTGCGATTTCGAAGTTTTGATTTTGCTTAGTGTGCAAAGTGATTTCTAGACGTTAAGCGTGCGATTTTGAAGTTTTGATTTTGCTTACGATGAACTTTTTTGATAACTACAGTTATTTTTCAGTACAGATTTTAAATAATTATTATTTATTCATTATTTTAAATATTATTTTAATTACTTTTTAATCTATTTTAATTAAATCATCGATGCGTTAAATATAAGCATTTATGGATTACTAGCGAATGGATTAAAGATTCTTAATTTATAATAATGAAAAATAAATAAATTTTTTTCACTCAAAAATGAATCCTAAGTAAGATTCTCGATCGATTGTCAAATTTTCACATCGCGCTGTATCAGGCAGTGCGGCATCGCGACACGCTTGATTGCTTCGGGATAAGATAAAATTTTACCTGGTATTGTATTAAATGAATTATTGCAAAAGTTCCTTCCTGATCTTCAGGAGACATTCAATAACCCATATTACTTCAATGGTTTTGCTTATTACTTCAATTTCTTCAATCAAAAAAAAAGTTGATTTTTTTGATCCATGTATAAGTCGACTCCTCCATTTCAGAAATTTATTTTTGGGAAAAAACCTCGGCTTATACACGAGTATATACGGTAAGTTTAATATCTAAATATATAATAAATTATTTTTATTTCTGATGAATAATCTGTATTATTATAGTAGAAGTATATTATAAAACAAAAAATGTTTTGGTTAGAAAGTTTTAAACTAAATATAAAAATGATTTTATTTCTGCTAAAGAATATACTATATTAGGTAAAATATAAGGCAATATTTTTTTGAGAAAAACCAATGATAAAAGTCATGTTATGTTCAAATTTATGAAATGAATAGTCAATTATAAGACAAAATTTTTTAATGAAAGTTTAATTGCTATATAATACTGTGCTAGCACATTAAATATTTAGATTTGTGAAATATTTTCTGCTGGATCATTTTGATATACAGTGTATACATTCTGTTGGATAATTTTATATATAGAGTGAAGAAAAACTTTGTTGTTAAATTTTGTGTACTGATGGGGGGCTCGAAACAAATTGAAAATGTCTAATGAACATATGGTCTAAATGGCACTGTTTTCGAGTTATAACCTTTTAAAGCTAGCCAATCGCTATCAAGTACACAAAGCATTGCATTGCCAAGATACATCGCATTGTGTCGCTTGCCTTCCTACTACCTGATAGTAAGTAGGAGAGTGAAGCAATGTGACATGTCTTGGCAATGTGACGCTTTGTGTACTCGATGGTGCTTGGCTAGCTTTAAAGGGTTATAACTCAAAAATGGTGCCAGTTAGACCATATGTTCCTTTGATATTTTCAGCTTGGTTTGATGCTCCCTATCAATACACAAAATTTTACGATAAAGTTTTTCTACACTCTGCATATATATTAAAATTATAGTTTTTCTCATATATAGTAAAGTATGATTGACATTAACAAAAGTTTCTATTACTATTTTAAATAAATTATTATGGAAAATTTAACATGCAATTAATGAAGATTTAACATAAAATCTTCATTAATTATTAAATATCAAAATAATATAAAGACAATGCATATTAGTTTATATTTTTTTTGTAGGTAATATGCATGTTATTTATTAGAAAACACGTCATTTTGGCATTTCATAGAGATTGCATTTGCACTGTTTAATATTTTTTTTGATGCAAGTACAATGATCCATATTTTTTTTATCAATTCTGTGCAATCCTTGATAATTAATAATTAGTTAATAATACAACTGATTATTATTTTATTATTCATTTTTAGGATATCAAATTTGTCTTCTGGTAGTCATTTTGTTCTCGTGGAAATGGTAAATTTGTACAATTTTCAAGAACTGGTTGCTTTGTTTTGTACATTTTTGTTTTGATTTATCATATTTGCTTCCATATATTACACCACTTTGACATAGAAATAAGGAAAGAGTATTGTATGTTACTCACCCTAACTTTTACAAAAAATATCAACTATAAATAGATTTTCATGAAAAATACAGATGTCAATTATTTATTGATTTGAAAATTACTTCTGTATGCTGTATGATGATCCATTTAATAACTCCAATAAATATATAGTGATACCTTGCAATTTGACGTCCTGCAATTCGACAGTTGAATTTCACGGGATGGCGTGTGCATGGAATTGTGTGATGTCATTTGTTATTTATCAATTCTTGTTGGGCTGCTTTGGTGTTTGCCTGTGTTGTTTGTTTTAATTTTCAATTCTGCATTTTTCAGAAAGTAAAAAGTTTGTTCATCTATAGTTATTATTATTTTCCTGAGTGAAATTTAGAGAAGGGTTCAAAGATAAGTGAACAGAGGAATAATTCAGGAAAGAAGAACACTTGATTGAGCATAGAGAAGAAAAATTGTAGATAAAGTGCAGAAAGATAGAACAATTATAAATATATCTCAAGTGTGTGGCATTCCTAGGACAACTTAACCAATGTTTTGAACAGAGAGAGATTATGGGTTCTGGAGTGTCTGTTGAGCAATGAAGACTTCTAACAAGAATACAGGGTTTGCGGTGCTATGAGGCAGAGAGGCGGTCGCCTCAGGTGGCACCATAAGGGGGCGGCATAAACAGCAAAATCAAAATATAATTTGAACCATTCAATAATTAAAAACAACGCTTCTTTACATAACGCTTTTCTATATTGATCTATGTTGATAGTTCTGCTTGAGCTTACAATTATTGACGTCTCGAGAAGTGACAAGTGGCTGTGCTGTGTTTAAATCAATAAATCAAAATAAAACAAGATCTGAACTAGCAAATAGGATCTGAAAATAAAATTAAAGATGTAGGAGTGCTTTCAGACTGGACTCCCCTCTTCAGCTGCACAGAGAAAGTGAGCATTAGCAGAGAACCTAACAGAGAATGGGATATCTGTATAAACAAGTGTAAATTGTAATTTAAACCCCAAGTGTCAGTTGAATGGTAAAAACAAACAGGTTGTGCATGTGGGATAAAATATTCGACAAAAAGGGGGCGGAAATAGGGTGATAACAAATACAAAATTTATGTTTTCATATTGTCAAAATAAAAATAGTATTCATAGATTTTGTGCAGTGTTTTTAAATCACAAACAAAGGTTATTTTAAAGAAAAAACATTTAAGGGGCAACATTTAGAAGATTTGCCTCATACTGAGAAAATCTACTGCACGGTCCTGCAAGAATAGATCTTTAATCAATGAAGAGATGGAAAAGCTGTTTCTCACCTGGATTAGATAAAGAGAGACGAAGGGAGATCTAGTAACTCAGGCAATGTCTGTGAGAAGGCTAGATTAATTTTCAAAGAATTGCAGAAGAAAACTCCAAAATGTACCTCAGCTCAAACCAAGAAATTTAAAGCAAGTCAAGGCTGGTTTCACAGATTCAAAGGTAGAATAGGATAAAGAAGACTTTATTCCAATATCCAATGGCTAATAAATTGAGTGTATTGTGTATAAAATAGTGTATTTTGTAATTTAGTGTGTTATACAATAGTGTGGTGTATAAAATAGTGTATTTTGTAATTTAGTGTGTTATACAATAGTAATACATATAGTAAAATAAATAATATATTGTATCTCTCACTTACCTCAACCATTGGAAGAGTGAGATGGGTCCGACAATGAATCAGTGTACTTTTCCATAGTCTTATATGGAAAATATTGCCCTGACAGTTTCTCAATTCGACACTAGTTCGGCAACGGATTAGTGTCGAATTGCGAGGTATATCTGTATATCAAATATATGTTGAACCAACTTTATAATGAAATCTAAGTAGAGTACAATATGTTCAGAACCAATCCTAAAAGTACTTCTATATTTTTTCTAATAATATTAAGTGATATTTACATAAAATAATTTAGACTTTTCCAAATCAAAACTTGAGACTAATTTCATAAATATCTTTTTGTTTGAGATTTTTAGTCCATGAATAAATAATTAATTGAATATTAAAGCTGTTATATAACTACAAAGTAGAACAATATACCATTTATAATGTTTTGAGTCTTAGAATTTATTTTCATTTTAATGAATCACATTATAGATATATATGACCCATTGACTTGCCAAATCGATTAACTCCAAAAAACAGAAAGGAGAGAAAAATGATAAAATAATATAAATTGTTTTTTAAAATTCCCTTTAAAATATAAATTCAAATAAACATTGTAGAATGTATTATTACAGGTGTAGCTTTTATCTAATGACATATAAAATGCATAAGATAATATATACTTGGAGTAATCGTTATTTTTATTACAATTTTTGTGTGACTGGTGAAGTTAATTGATTTGGCAAGTGAAAATAAAAAATAATATGAATTTGATGGTATTATATCTTCAAAATATTTTTTAAAATAAGTTAATAGAATATATATTTCAAATGTTAAACAAAAGTTTTGTTGCTAGATAATGTCAGAGCATTGGGAGAACGGAAAGCGGAATGGTCAAAAACCATTGCAGATAAACATGGGAGCAATTCTGCTTGCAGATTCCCACAATCGTGATAAGCTTCGCTTTTCCCAAGATTCTTAGTGCCGTCCATCCCCATAATTCATTTCATCTAAAACAAAAAGCATTGGGAGAATGAGGTCAAACGCAAAAAGTTAAGGTTAGTTCCAACTATCCGCCATGGAAAGCGGAATGGTCAAAAACCATTGCAGATAAACATGAGAGCAATTCTGCTTGCAGATTCCCACAATCGTGATAAGCTTTGCTTTTCCCAAGATTCTTAGTGCCGTCCATCCCCATAATTCATTTCATCTAAAACAAAATGGATGCTAAGCAATGAAAGGCTCACGCTGTTTACCAAATGATGCTATTAGCTGCAGTAAATGAGGAAACTCATCAAAAATCAAGAGAGAGAAAATGTTGGATCTAAAATATTTATAAGAAGAAATACGAACAATGTTTCTATGCAATGATCGAATGCAAAGAGTTAAGGTTGGTTCCCACTAGCCGTGCGGAAAGTGGAACACTCAAAAACCATCACAGATAAACGCGCCTGTGGATTCCCACAGTCACAATAAGCTTCATTTTCCCCAAGATTCTTAGTGCCATCCCCATAATTCATTTCGTATAAAACAAAATGGATGCTAATCAACAAAAATTCACGCTGTTTACCAAATGATGCTATTAGCTGCAGTAAATGAGGAAACTGAAACAATATCGAGGAAGAGAAAATGTTTTATCCATAACACGCAACACGTGCATATTTTGCTGCAGTTCCGTGCTAGTGGGAACAACTTTTATTCGCAATTATTGAGTTATGGTCGCAGTAGTCTCTCCAAATGGTCCGCCTTATTTTTGATTTTAATCATCTTTAACTTTGTTTAATATAATAAATTATTTATTTTACAAAGGTGGTATTCTATTAATATCCACATATATATATCCGTAACTGATTAATTATTATTTTTTTTTATGACAAAATGAACAGCTTGCTGTTATTATCTAATATATGCTATTGTAAATTAAAGAGATGAGATGTAATGAAAGAGAATCCCACCACCTTGACTCTCAAGGTTACCAACCATTTAATGTCACAAAATGCATGGATTTCATTGGTGAATATAATCTCAATGGATTTACCGTCACAGAAAAATTAAATCCATCTAGACACTTGACAGTAGAGGTTTTTACTCTGTGGTATGACGTAAAAACCTCGCTGCTTTATCTACAACACGCAACACGCATGTATTTCGCTGCAGTTCTGTGCTAGTGGGAACTAACTTTTAGTCACAGTAATTGAGTTATGGTTGTAGTAGAGTCTCCATATGGTCCGCCTTATTTTTGATTTTAATCATCTTTTACTTTGTTTAAGGCATAATATGATACTTATAAACGTTTAAATTGTATTATTGCCACGATTTACATTAGAATATGGAGTTAATCAAATTGGCTTCTGACAATAAATTATTTATTATTCAATGGCCAAAAAAATTTTTGTCATTTAATGGTGTTAAGCCTAACTATTAGAAATTTATTTTTATTATAAATAGTTAATAGTCAATGAAGTGTATTGACACTAAAATTTTAAAAAAAATTCAAAAAATGGAGTTAATCATTTTGGCTTGTGAATGGCTCAAATATTGTTAGTGAGAAATTCATAAATTTTGAATATTTCTGACTTCTGATCACTTTGACATATGACCTGAATGTTTGAACAAATCTAGTTGTAAGTGGAGGATTATCTGTACATCAGAATATTAGATTAGAAGATTAGACATTATTTTCAGAATTAATTATTAAGGATAAATACAAAATTTCAACATAGTGTCTGTCAGTTCTCTATGCATTTCTATATCATTTGACTTATTAAGACCAATATTACAAAGTAATTTCCCATGACTCTATATGTAACGTACGATCAGTGGTGCCGAGTAAAATCCTGGGCCCCAATACGAACCAGGTTTTGGGCCCATATATATAATAAAGTCTTATCGTTAGGAAACGGCCTGGGCCCTTCAATATTCTACGGGCCCGGGGAATTTGTCCCGTATTCCCTGGCCTCTCGGCACCCCTGCGTAGGATACACAAGAGTCCCTAAAATTGTCCTATTTTCAAATTTAGAGTAATTAAGATTTAATGTTGGAATTTGTTAAGGATTTTACAATAACAATTGGCCAAATGGTCCAATTGTTATTGTAGGAATATATTGTAAATATATTCCTACAATAACAATTGGACCATTTGGCCCTACAATAACAATTGGACCATTTGGCCCGACAGATTCATCATCAGTTAAGCATCAGTGAGATAGTAATTCTGGAATTGGTCCCAATGATAATGTCCATTTTGAGTTGACATATTATAGTGAAATAGTCTATTACTATTTCACTATAACAGATAAAAATCACAAAACATTATCAATATATGATTTTGCTAATGAAAAAAATATTCATATCACTAATATATTACATCTTGATGATATCATTGTTACATTGAAAAAATTTGCATGAAAATCCAGTCACCTGGCATTCATCATACTTACTCTATAAAAACAGTCAAAGGAATCTATCAGCTATTAGAAACTATATCAAATTCTTAAAGAATATTTAATTAAATAGCTTTTACTGCAGAAATTCATTTGACTGTTGTGATGTTCACAGGTTCCCTGTCAAATCTATTTTTCAATACTTCATGTAAGCATAATGGTTAATTATATTATATGAACTTAATATAAAGGAGAGGAAAGCGTAATCTGTTTATAAAAGTACAGGTACGGCAGAGGAGAGTGCACATATATTCCTTATGATGATGAATTTTATGCAGGCAGCAACTAGTTCAAATATTCAGATATTCTTTAGTTTGCAAATTTTTGATTTTATGAAACAGCATAAATACATATCTCTTTTTCATTTTGTGAAGATAACTTTCACTTTTGCAAAGAAACTATTTTATCACATATCAATCATTCACTGTAATTTCTTTAAATCAATAATTTTCTGGTTCATTTTCTTCACTGATTGTACACTTGGTCATCGACTTACGACCTATGCGACTAACGACCATTCGCACTTATGACCATGAAAAAAATAAATTATAAATAAATTAATAATTTTACATTAATTTTAGATTGTATTTTTGTGTTTACAATGTAATATGTACAGTATTATTTTTCACATTATGTACAATATAATTGTAAATTTAAAAGATTATAAAAATAAATTATAAAGATGATAAAAAGATTAGAAACATTAAAAAATATTGTTAATAAATATATGGCCAACATATGACCAGATTGACTTACAACCTGTTGTAAGAACGTAAGGCAATGAGCAAGTGTATCAGATATATTAAGTTTACTGTGTGTATCCTTATTTTTAGACAAAATTCACTTTCACTTATACTAGAGAATCCAGTATCAAATCTGACTCTTGGCATATTCTGATAATATGAATAGCTATAATGTACTTACTGAATTTTTTGATGATTATGAAATTAACTTCATAAACAGTAATTATACATTATTCCAGATTATATCTAATATATTTTTTTAATCTGTATTTAAATTTGAACTATGATGGTATTTTTTTTGGCTCTATTGGAATATGCTAAATATAACAAATGTACAAGGAATCACAAGCACTTTAAGCAGGAAAATACACTACTTTATTATTAGATATATATAGTGCATATGCTAATAATAATCTCTGGTAACGTTGTTAACCTCCTATGGCCCCTCAGCCAGTTCTGAACATGTTAGTTCATGATAACCAATGTAACTGTTTAAATAAATAAATTACTTTGTATTTATTAGTTTTATTAAAATAATTATCATAATAAAATTAATTAATGATTTTTAACATACAGAATTAAAATGTCAATATTAACTCCCAAACAGAGCCGGATTTGCATTTTTAGGAGCCCTAGGACGAGCAAGGCTTTGGGGCCCCTAAAAATTCAAATCAGCTACATCTAATTTTAAAGGATCCTTATAACTTATGAGGAATCTTTAAAATTTTACTTTCTATCTAGCACTTTAATAAAAACCCATTTTTTCTTATTAAAAGTTAATAAAAGTTGAAAATTGATTGATAGTTTTGGGGCCCCTTGAATTGTGGGGCCCTAGGACATGGCCTAGTCAGTCTATTGGTAAATCCAGCCCTGCTCCCAAACAACTGAATTTATTTTTGTCAATAACTTACTAGAATATAATTTTTTTAGATACATACAAATTTAAGGCAATATTTGATGAAAATTTTATAATTTTTCTAATAAGTAAAATCACAACAAGTGGTATGTATATTGCTGTATTATGCTTAAATCTAAAGACCACTTGGCACTTAACAGCTCTGAAATTTGAAATCCAATGGTACGAAATGGCTAATCTGTTTAATTCTGCCAATTAATAAAATTAAGTCTAATTAATAAGCAAAATATTAAAATCATCATATCTTGCTTGAGGGATTAATTTGGTAGTTTAAGTTCGATTTGGATATTTCCCTTGACGTTTGGTTTATAAAAATTTATACAGTATTAATCATGTATTGGTAGTGATGTAAATTGTAATAAATAAGTCATTAACTTTTAAGCAATTTATAAAACTTTATATAGTAACCTGGAATAGTTGAAAATGACACAGATTTGACCTTAATAATAATTTTGTTGATGTTGATGCAAAACAATGAGATTGGACTGTGTGTCCATCAACATTGTTTCATTGATTGTTTTGCATCAACATCAACTTCTAATCTAACATACTGCTTAGAGATGACCTAGCCATTATATATTTTTGATTAATTCACTACATGGAAACCGATTCAGCAGTGAACGAGAATGAAATCCTTTCTTTCCTTACTATTGATATAATTACGGTATGTTAAATCTGGCAGTTCTTACATGAATGCAAACCATATTTTTTATCTTTCACATGAAACATATGAAAAACTGGTAGGCAACAGAACAATAGTGATGCTTTCTTCGGAAAATTTTGTTAGCATGTTACACAATTGTCACGTGTACAGTACATATTACTAGCATGTTGCACAGTACTCTATCAATATACTGTATGTTATTTTGTTATGAGAGCCTTCTACTAAAATCGTACCATCATCATATTAATAATATAGTACATACGTATATGTTCCGGATAACAATCAATATATATATTTTTTATTTTATTGTAAATAATAATAATATTTTTTATTTGTTTTCAAGTTTTATATAAACAAATGTAGAAAAATTCTGCATATATTCTAATAATACTTTTTTGTTATACAAATAAGAGAAATGTAATCAAAAACCTTAAAACAACAACGAAAATTCACCTGAAAACTGTTCCTATCCTCCGCCATTTTGACTGATCATAATAATTAATGGTCAGAGTTCTTCCGCTGAATGAATATTGACAGAAACAATTTCAAATATCATAACATTAAAAAATAAAATTAAGAGATATAAAATAAGGAAAAAATATTCACAATATCTAAAAATATGTAGTTACAACAATACACATGCTAGTACATTAGTGAAATATACGTGACTATTTGTTATGGCGTAACTATATTTTTTAACATCTTCAAACACTAAAAATTTTAAATTTTCTTATATAATTTAAAGATGTAATAACATTTATTATTTTAAATTATAGTTTTTTATACTAGATAATCGGACGAACCACGAATGACATTCAAAAATAATCAGAAGCAGACGACAAAAATTTAAATGTATAAAATATCCTCACCCCCTCCCCATTGGTAACAAAGGAGAGAGGAGAGAGTAGAAGCAACGTTTTATATCCCAAATACCTACAAACAGTATTCAAGTTTTATTAACGATACCGACATAATTTATATACATAATAATACAAACGGTAATATTTTTATCGTTGTATGAAACTCTGTTTAAGTAAAAAAAACATAAAATATCGAATTTTTATTATCATAATTTATATCAAATAGGTGGTGGTGTGGTCAATCGGACAATTTGGACAAGAAAGCATTTTTGAGCATCAGCAGACGACAAAGACCAACGCACTCTAAAAGACCCGATCGGAGTAAAAGCATAAAAAAAATAATAATAAAAATAAAAAAGATGTCTACGCATAAATACAGGTAAGTTTATCATACGCGTAATAATCAAAGCGGAGAGATTTTTCTAATTATTATCATAATTTATATATCGCTTAACCACCACGACGCGGGCATGGCTTGTATATAAATATGAAGTCGTTTGACGTCTACTTTATTTATTAAGCTTTAAAAAAATGATTATAATAATAAAACAACTCTGTTACTATTGCAGTTTGGCTATGACGTTTTTAAAAATGTATATTATTTGAGTTGTAAATTAATATATGTGTGTGTATACTACACGGTGTTATAAGGGATGAGGTTCAGTTACACTTTATCGATTCCTTCGACTCAACTACATTAAATATAATTTTTAACCGATACGTGTTTTTGCCATTTGCATAATTTATCGTATTGTACACAGACTAGTATTATTATTATTATTTTTTTTCACCACGTTATCTTCAACTATTTGAATATGCAAATAATCTTATTGTTATAATTTACCTGTCTTGACAGAGATTGTTTATATATTTTTTATATCACATGTTTTGCTTGTAGGCGGGATATTATTTTATTTTAATTGATCTTTTAAATTTGACACGCAATATTTATTATTATTTTTTAAATATAAAGTACAATTTTGTGTATATAAATATATATTTTGATAGATTGTTAAATTAAACGATTAAACGTTTGAAAAAAAATATTCGATTTGTTTATACTTTATATTGCATGTGATTATTTTTGATATTTTTTTTTTTTACTTTAAAACTGATTTTTTTTAAATTTTTTTTTCTCAAAACATGTAGCTACAATTACCAATATGGCAAATGTATTTATAATATTGGTATCATGAATTTATAAAAGGGATTTATATGTGATTGTTTTAGGAAAAAACTTTCAACATTAATTTATTTCATGTTTTGGAAAAGAGATTTTTTTTCAATAAAGTATTATATACCTTATAATGTAAATATTAAATATAAATCAAAATAATAATTGGAAATATTGAAAATATAATATTTTATTACCTTAGTCATTGCATGCAATTTCGAGTTTTAATGTGCAATTATTATATTAAACAAAAGAAATAGAATTATTAAAAACTTGCTGTATTATTTATATTTTGTAGCCTATTCATTATCTATAGGGGGCGAAACATGTTGGAGACAAAAAGTGGGAGGCAAAATGGAAGGGGCCACTTTTTCCAGACCCCATTTTACTGTATACCAGTAATTCTAAAGAAATCATTAAATTTGAATGACTATTGAAATAGGAAGATATAAAATAATTTAACATATTTTCTTTTAAGAGGTTTACAATGAGACAGGTTGTTCACAGAGAGATATTATTATTATTATTATTATTATTATTATTATTATTATTATTATTATTATTATTTTGCTGAAATTACATTATTTTATTTTCAAAGATAGTTATATTCATAAGACAAGACTAAAATATAACAGCCCTCGCTCACTGACTACAAGAATTGATCTATCAAATCTTAGCACAGAGATTAAATTACGTCCACCACAACAGTTAAATTTGTTTAATCTACTACCACAGAATAAACTAAATTCTGTTATTCCTTTACAAAGTAAGTTTTTTAATTTATAATACTTTAATCAATCATTATTAATGCTAATTTAAAAAGATATTTAAAATATTTAATAAAAGATATTTAATAATTTGAAAGATAAATTCAAAAAATGTCTTAGGCCTAATACAACACATAAATGTTTGATTTGCATTATTGCCACAATTTACATTAGAATATGGAGTTAATCAAATTGGCTTCTGAAATAAATTATTTATTATTCACTGGCCAAAAAAAATTTTGTCATTTAGTGGTGTTAAGCCTAACTATTAGAAAAATAAAAAATTTTTCATATAGTGGTTTTAAGCCTAACTATTAAGAAAATTTATTTTTATTATAAATAGTTAATAGTCAATCAAGTGTATTGACACTAAAATTTAAAAAAGTGGTGTTAATTGATTTAGCTTGTGAACGACTCATATATTGTTTTTGTAACAATAACTGAATCAGATTAATAATATCATCAAACCGGATATAAATTCAGGCATTTCTGAAGTCTTAGGATTTGTGCAGCTTTAAATGCATACTTCATTAGATTATTTATTATTATTTTATAAAATAAGATTTTATTCTAATTCAGATATGAATTTTATTTAAAATTAAGAAGTGCAATTTTTCTCTATTGTAGAAAGTGAATTATACTCATTTTTTTAATATAAGCATAAATGATATACAGAGGACTTCTGTACAATGTGGGGGATACATTCTATGCTATAGGAAATATTATTATATAAGACATGCATTATTAGATGATTTTATGCAAATTTAAACTTGTCTCTTAAGTTCTTTTAAAAACCTTTACATCTTTTATAACTGTTAGCTTCACTGTATATATAAATAATAGGCAAGTGTATGCATTTTGCATTTCTAAACAAAAAATCAAAAAAGTATGTCAAATGTTAAATTTATCCTAGATGTTGCACAGGATTGTTTATAGTATTGTATGAGAAATAGTCACATTTTTTTGTTTGCATTATACAAATTTGTGTTATATGGGAGTTTACTGTACTGTATTTATGCTTATTTTTCAGCTTGTTAATTTTAAAGTCAAAAATTTATTAGAAAATAATTTTTACAATAAAGGAATATAAGAAAAATTGCTTTCTTGTATGCAATATTTATACAAAGAAGCATTTTTTCTTCATTTTGCATTAATAAATATTTAAATAAAATTAAAATTTTTATCTTCCCTAATATATAGATGCTCTCTCAATGAAAATATTTTGTTTAAATTATTTTATAAAATCAATCTAAATGATATTTTGAAATCATATCTTGTAATTAAAAATTTTAAATCAGAAAATTTATAAAAAAATATATAAAATGAAATATAGAATAAGAATAGCAGGAGTGATTTATTTATACTAAATATACCATAATTATTGATGTCTTCATGTTTTAGATTATCAGAATGAGTAAGTTAATTTTTTAATTAATTTAATTAAATCATTTATAATTTGTTATATAGCTCTGCACACTTCTTAAATAAAAAAATATTTATATAAATGATTCATGATTTTCTATTAAAGTATTTTCTTTCAAATACAGTAGGTCTCCTACTTATGTGATTTTGATTTATGCAGCTTAAAAATTATGCAGATATGTAAGTCTTTTTAATTTTATTGAATTTCCATAAAATGTTAATGAAAAATTCATTAAACAATTTACTTTTTTGCAAAAGCTTCAGTTATGGCCTTAAATTTTTTTTTATCTGTGCTTAAAGTATTCTCATAAATTTCATTTGGCTATTTTGTTTACTAATGCACCCATTCAGTGTATATTGAATTTAAGCATTGTTGGAATTACATGGTTTTTGATTTATGCATAAATTTTTTTTGAGAATTAATTGTGTAAGTCGGGGACCTATTATACTATGGTTTACAGAAAAGTGGCTCCTCGCATTTTGCCCCCTGTAGACAATGAGTAGGAAACAAAAATGTAAATACAATCAACTCTCAGTAACTCGAATTTTTATTGAAATCCAGCCCCCTTAGTGTAGATTCGATGTTATTACTCTGCGATTGTTTACAAATTAAACCTAATTAATTAGCAAAAATTAAAATAGGGAAATCTCGCTTTACTTTGAAATTTTTTTGATGATTTTATTATGTTTTTTATTGTCTTTCTAAAGATGTAAAAATTTTTTCCAAATTTTATTTCTTTTGATAACTTTTCGTTGGTTATATGACATCGGAGAAAACGATTTTTCTATACTAAATCTTAGCCATCCAACAAAATGTTTGGTATTTTTTGATAGTGGAAAATTACCTTATGGATAAAATAAGGTATGAATGAAGGAAATTGGCTATTTAAAAATAATTATTGATAAAAAACTCAGTACAGTGGACTCTCGATTTTACAAACTCCTACAAACCTCCAAAAAAGTTCATAAAATCGAAAGGCATTAATTAGCATTAGGGACTTTTTGAGACCAACTAAATAGTTTTTAAATTGGAAGTTGGTAAAAACATAAGTCCACTGTATTATGCAAATTTTAATTAATTAAGTTATATTAATTAATTAGTTGAAAAGTGACAGAAATTTATTAAACTATTGTCATATTTTTAATAAAATTTAATTCCATTTTATAAGCTAACTATATTTATTTCTTAACTTTTTAGAATTTGCATTTTATATCCTATTTAAAAAACTCAATATATTAGGTTTTATTTTAATACTTTATAAAGCTAATATTTTATATTCTAAAGTGTTCATTTAAAAAGTGTGTAAACTGATGAGGATCTCTTAGAAAGACTGAAAACATTTTTTAATAGTAAACATTTCCTGTTATAGGTTCTGATGACTTTGTGAAAAAATAATAATAAAAAGCAGGAACTTTAAACTTTTATGCAGATCAACTAATATATTTAATATCTTTAATTAAAACTGTTGTGGATATTATTATAGTTTTATTAAAAATGTTAAATATCATTTTTCTATATATTAAATTTTATGTACTAAGATTTCATATTCTGATATTTTAGCAAATTTGCTCTTTTGGATTGCTAATTCTTGATGATTGTTGTATTCCTTGTTATTTTGGTGAATATCTTTTTACAGTTTTCTGAGTATTGCTATACTAGTAATGAATTAACTTTAATTAATTTCATTTATTGAGTCATTTTGACTTTTTATCTATTACTGTAGATCTTATTTCTGGTTGGTTGCCTTAATTCTATCATGTTAAGATACTTAAAAAGTTGTAAATAATACATACACTCTCTCTCTCTCTGTATGTGTGTAAATGGTAGATATTTCCTTCTTTCGGTTATCACTAATAAAGATCAAATATTGAAAGTTGAATAAAATATTTTTTGTATTTATTTTAGAATAAATATACATTATAATTGATATTTTAATATAGATTTAAGAATGCAAGGCTCAAAATATACCAAATGTAGATTAAAAATGACTGGTTGTTTTTAAATTCAAATAATCATATTCTTGAACTAATAAAATTAAATAATTTTGGATCAAATATTATATATGAATTTCAAAATTGATGAAATATAATATGTAAAGTATTTTAATGATTTTTATTATTTGTGAAGTTTCTTTAAAAAAAAGCTGAGTAACATAATAGATGTATTAATTTTAAAAATAATAATGTACTGGAAAATGTTTTTTCACATCATATAATGATAATTATTATAAATTAAAATTTTTCTTACATTATTCATATTATTTTAATATTTATCAGATATATTTTTTAATTAATGATGACTAATAAATTTTATCAATTAAAAATGTAAATCTGGCTATGTAATAATATTAATATAATAAAAAATTCCATTAAAAGCAATAGTGAAATCTCTATATCTGCTACTGACTGTGATCTGAAAAAAATTAAATTCAGAAATATTGTAAATCTTTATAATTTCATTTCATCATATAACATAGACTTTATGTTGTCATAACATCATCACAAAAAGAATAAGAAGGGTGAGCACAGAGCAATATTTTAAAGAGAGATCACATAATTTTTACTATTATAATTGTTTTATTTTATTATTAATTATTGTTGTTTTATCTCTTATTTTGTCTAATTTGTAAATCAAACTTTATCATAGATATTATGGCATGTGCATAGTGTAGTATACAGTGTTTTCTGCTATCTCCAATTTCAAATATCTGCAAAATGACTTGGAATTTATCCCTCATGGATATAGAGATCCTATTGTATTTTCATTTTTTTCTCTTTTTTTTAACAAAAATGATATTCTAAGTTTTTGTTATTCACTTCTTGCTTTATCTAAAAATCAATAAATATACAATTACGGAAATAAATAATTAAAGAATTTTAATTATCATAAATTCATATTTGATTCAATTCAGCTAATATGGATAAATTTATATATAAAATTTGCTATTTTAATTTATCACTATGCTTATTTTCTGTAAAAAAATTGATATAGTTTTTTAATGTACATTATATATTTATTAAAATTTTGATAAGAATATTTGTTATTTATGACAGAATTATTTTCATTAATAAAATTTAATTTTATTATTAGAACTAAATTTAAATATTAACAGAGTTAAAGAAAAGTACTCATATTTGGGAGAAGTGAAGAATGCACAAGATGTGAAGTTGAACTGAATGGGATGAATCTGGAACATGTGAATGAGTTTGAGAGGGAGGAAAACATTGATGATGAGATTATGAGAAGAGTAAATGCTGGATTAAAAATTGTGGGTGCATTGGAAGGTATGCAAGGAATGAGAATCTGTCAAAGAATGCTAGGATGACTGTATACCAAAGTGTGATGTATGGAAGTGAGACTTGGGTATGGAATGAAAGGAATAGAAAGAATTTGAGTGCAGTGAAGATGAGATACTTAAGATCAGTGCCAGGGAGTCAGTGTTGTGTCAGCAATAGCTTTCTCATTGCTCATAATTTATTGGTTTTAAATTTAAAAAATATATTAAATTAGAAATCTGTTCATTATTGAATAATAAATATATAGAAATTTTGTGTTTAAAATGACAATTATATCAATGTTAAATAATAATTCAGGAATATTTAAACTTTAAAATTACTTCTTGTTATTCAATAATAAATGATCATTTTCAGAGGGATAATGCATAATAATAAACAGATTACAAAATAAAATATTTATATTATTCTGTTTCATATTATCTTGTTTGGATAAGAAATTTATTTAAAAGTAAAAAACATTGATTAAAAAAATTATTAAAATGTTATATTTATTTTGTATATTTGTAAAAAATTTATTTGATGATAATTATATCTTATAGAAAGCTATTTATTGCAAGATATACAATCCTAAATAAAAATAAACTGTAAATCAAATAAGTGAGATAAACAGATTATTTTACTTATTTGGCTTATAGTTTACTTTTATTTAGTATTTACAGTAAGTCTTATATTATGATATATAATCCAATAATTTAAAGCAGTGGTTTACAAACTTTGTGTCTGCACTCTCCTTTTTTCATAAAAAATTGGTATGCCCCTCATTTTCATAACAGTCTAATTTTATAAATTCTTTCTACTTAACAATTTAATACTACAAAACAATATACCCATATTTTGTCTTATACATAAAAAATATATATTATGGAGTAATTGTTTTTAATATAATTAAAACAAATATTACAAAAATGGAGAAATAGAATACATGTTTAATACAACATATTTAATTAATGCAATGGATGGACTTCTTTTTCAGCACAAATTCTCTCAAATCAGGATGTCATTGAAGATATCACAACTTTCAATTCTTTTTCATTCACTAAACGAGACCAATATTTTTTCTTTAAAACAGCTACAGCAGAAAGTTTCTGGGTACATGATATATGTATTTACAACCCTTTTGCTGATTCATTTTTTTTTTTCAACACCAATTTGAATTTATTTTTTTTGTTTGTCTCAAAAATTATATATTTGTTAATTCTTGTGCATCTCCCTTGCAATAGACTAGTACCCCACAGTTTGGAACAGGGCTGGGGTGTTGATGTCGGCAGTTTTAGGAGGTGTCGGTAATAACTTTCTCATTGCTCATAATTTATTAGTTTTGGTGTAAGTATTGGAAAAATAAAAAATGTAGAGTCAGTGTTAGCACATTTTCCTGCTGACACCCCAGTCCTGTTTGAGAGGCATAGTGGAGTGACAAGATATGATTTGTGTCTTGAATGATATAATACAAAAGCTAGGTGGAATGAAAAGGAGTGTGATAGATGCTGTTAATAAGTCAAGTTTGAAATAGTTTGATCATGTGGAGCAAATGAATGAGGAACAATTAACAAACTATGTATAAAAACTGTAGAAGACGCTGGTATAGTGTATGGAGTCAGGGATGTATGAAGCATCTGATTGGTGGCATTTCAGTGTTTTTCCCCCTTTTCTTCCTTCTTTGAGTATTGCCTATCTTACAAGGATACAGGCATGATGATGATGATGTTGTAATTATAGAAAATAAAATACAAAGTAATTACAAAACAAAAGACTAATTGAAACAGTTATGAAATGCTTTTTTTAAAATTTACAGTTTGTCATAATCTACAGTTATTGACTAAGAAAACAATTGTATATATATTATACAACTGGATATCATAAAATAAAACAGTACATACAAATTATTTTACAATAATAATATTACTCTTACTCTATGCAATTCTTTTCTTTCACTTTCAATAAGTTTCCATATATTAATAAATTCCTTTGTTAATTCAACATCTTCATCAAAAAATTCATCTTTCTAAAAATATAAGTAAGTATTGCAATTATCATCATCAAATTCTAAAAAAAATTTTTTTTTCATAAACTATATAAATAATATAACTACTCATGTGCATACATTAGATATCGAAGTCTATTGGAACGATACCAAACTTTTAAGGAAAGAGCATAACCCTAGTAGAGGAAGGATTGCAGAGACTCTATCTATATTCACTTATTTTCTTTTTCAAATGGATACATAATTTTTTCAGTAATAAATATTGAATAAAAATGTGTTCTAAAAAATTATTTGTTTGTGTTTACTATCAGAGGAGTCGGTGTCGGCAAAAAAAAATGTAGGTGTTGGTGTCAGTACATTTTCCTGCCAACACCCCAGCTCTGGTTTGAAAAACACTGATTTAAAGTATACTACAATATAATTTAATTATAATTAAAAAACTTCCTTATTAAATTTATTACATATAAAAATATAAAGCCATATTTTAATTTTCTCATAGACTGATCATTTGAAACTTAAAACATTTTACTAATTTTATATATGTACAGGCCAATATGTGTGTGTATGTAAATATATATATATAAAATTTTTGACGTATCATTTTTATCATATAAAATACCATTTAATTATTATTTAAATTAATGAAATCATTTCTAAGAAAATACTATTTAATTATTTGTTATATAAATACATAATTCTCAAAATGGATATTTAAATTTTCTTATATTTTATTGTGGATATTGACATTTGTTTTCCTTCATTACAGAGAAAAATCTGCTAAGAATTTGCTATATATTAAATAGAAGTTTCAATTTTTGTTTGTTTAAATTCGTATATCATTAAGATGTATTCTTAAGAAATACAAATAGATTTAAAATATCATTTTTTAAATAATTTGCAACCAAAAATATGATTTGTCAATATTCAGCTTTGTTTTTATAAATTAGTATATATTCCCAATTTAGATAAATTACTTATATTGATTTTTTTATGATTCATCACTTAATTATAACAATATCAGAATAATTTTCAAATATTAAATACTTTTTCTCTAAAGATTATTTTCATTATGCAGAGTTTGTTTATTAATATATTGGAAATGTACTTTTAATATTTTGAAATTTAATTAATTCAAACTAAATTTTTCATTCAGGATAAAAATTAAAAATTGATTAGTGCTTTAAAGCATAAAGATGAAAGATAAAACATTATCTTTTATTTTTGTTTATACTTGAAATCTTTTTATTATTTTAAGTCAGAATTATTGGTTTATTAATTGGGCTAATGGAGAGAAGTAATTAATTAAAATTTTTCTAGTTAAAAACTAATTATTAAGTTTATTTGAAATTGTTAATTTGCATAATGAATTTCATATTGTCTTAGTATCTTAGAAAATAAGTAAATATTGATGGAAATTTTTTACAGAGAAATAGAATGACATTTAAAAACTTTAGAAACCAATAAATATATTTCTTTGCGTTCTTCTGTTTCTGCATTATTGAAAGACAATTATACTCAAAAACTAGCACTATATTGCAGAATATTACTTTATTTTCACAAATGTTTTCAACCTCCTTCTGGGTCATCATCAGGTTTTGATCTAGTTTTTGAGTATAATTGTCTTCCAATAAATATGGTTCAAAAGTGGAAAAATACTTTAATAAATTAGTATTTTTCCATTTTGGAATTAGAGCTTATTTTTACATATATAGTCATTATATAAGTGGAAGATTATATATATTTAATTATAAATATCAAAAATTTCCATACATACATACATACATACATACATACATACATATATATATATAAAATAATAATAATTGTAACAAATTATAATAGAGGATATGTTTAATAATAAATATAAGAGAGAAAATATTCACAATAATGGACAGTTTTGCTTTCTGTTTTTAAAGAATGATTTGGATGATGATTACTAGAGATTGGGAATAAAAATTATAGTTTGGCATTAAGACAAATAACTAATATAAGTATATGTAATTAAAATAATCTACAGAATTATAAATTAACTCATTTGAATTTTTGGTATATCCTTCTTTATTTTCTATTTATAAAAATTTGTATTCAAAATCTTGACATTAAAAATGTTTATGAAAACATTGTTATATATGATATGATAGAATTGATCAAATTTATAAAAATTTGCAATAATAAATCTTAAAATACTCTAGAAGAAAATGATATTAATAACAAAGATAAACAATATAAAAGACTTTATTGACATCCAGAAATACATAGAAATGTAATATCAAAACTTATTTCATTATAAAATACTGTTTTGTTTTGCAGCCTTTCATTCTGAATCATTTTCAGTTTTGTATCAATTGTAAAATATGCCCAGTAATCATTTTTCACCATTGAAATTAGCAATGCATTATTAAAATTTTGCGTTTCATATAATGCATCTGTATATCTGTGACTGTCATTATAAGAAAGAAATTTTTACAGAACTTCATACTTTTTGTGTTATATAACAGTACACGAATCTTACATTTCATTTTTCTGACAAAATTGAAATCTTTTGTCAGAAAAAGCTTCATAAATTTAATGCTAACATGTATCATATCCCAGAAATTATAAAAATATAAATCTAATTTCAATTGATTGAACTGATAGAGAAATTTTTTTTAAATATTTTTTTTTTGTGGAAAAAATGAGATAGCTGTTAGTAATGAAAAGAGTATATACTCTTTTGTTATTTCTAAAACTAAACTGACATTTCTTTTAGTATTTTCAGTGACAAGCAAAATACTTTTCCTTCTTGATCATTACTGTTTACTACCAAGTGAATGCCACTCCCATTCACTCCTTCAGGTGATGATGGTTTTTATATAAGAGAACTGAAAATACCTGTATTTAATGTGATGTAGAAAAATAAAAATTATTTCATATATGTGATGTATTTGTAAATTTAAATAATTAAAATAAGACATATATAACTGCTATCTTCAATATGAATAGTAGAAAATAAACTAAGCACTATGTAGCAGAAATATGTTTATTTATTTACAATTCAAAACGTTATATATTTTTATGAATACAAATTTCCATTTTCTATGCTGTTTTAATTTCATTTTGCAGGCTTATATAGTAGTTCTTTACTATGGTATACAAATGAGTTCCATATAATTTAAATAATAATTTAAAAATTAAATATAATTGAAATAATCGAACAGGTAATAATAACTTAGATAATTTCCTTTGATTTAATATTTTAAAGATCATTTAAATTTTTTAATGAATGAATAAAATTTTTACTCTTAATGTAATTAATTCAGCTCAATTTTTAAAAGTTTTTTTGTGTTCGAATTCTTATATGTTGTGCTGAAGATGGCTTAATAAAGCTGAAAGATCTTCAAGGTTTAATAAATATATAATTCCACTTTTAAAAATTGAGCTGAATTAATTACATTGAATAAGAAGTGGGAAAAAATTATGCATTTTACTCTTAATATTTAATTTTTAATATTTTGGTATAGAGTTTATGCAAAGTTTCCATTTTAATATAAAATGCATAAATTGTTCATTTGATCTTTGTTGGAACTCAATTTTTGAATTACTGAATACAGTGGGTGGCCAAATTATTATACTCAACAAAATTTATATAAATATATTATCATCTGCATTATAATTACTGTTGTATGTTTTCTTGCATTTATATTACTGACTTACTGGAGACAATAATACAAAAATTTCTTCATTCATTATCTTAAATAATCTAGGCCTTTACTTCAAATAATAATAAAACTATAGGAAAATAAGCATTGTTATCAGGCAAATAAATTTTTATGTTTTTTATTATAAATATTCCTTACTATTTCATATTGTGACATAGATATATTTAATCCAATTGAAATGTCATTTTGAAACTTAAAGAAATGCTTCCATCTTAACATCATGATCAAATTCAGTATTAAAAACTTTTAAAATAATGCAACTTTAGCATAGAAGAAAATTTTTTTAAATTAAAAAAATTAGTATATTTTGCAAAAAAATATTATTTATGAATATATTATAGGAAAAATATACAGATAGTCCTTTTCTTACAACTGGTTTCAATTTGAACCCCACCATCATAAGTCAAAACAGTTGTAAATCATAAATGTCCAATATTTATGGATTTCTCACTATTAATATTCACTAGGAAACTATTCATTATCTTAAAAACATAAAGAACACAAAACTATAAGATTCAGATACAAAATAAGGGACACTTTCTATATATCAGACTATTGAGTCAGGGACTCAAACCCATGGAATTGCATTGATCAATTACAGAATTTACTGATTATATTACTGTTATAAGCATGAGTAATCATAAACCAAGGCAGTCATAAATTTAGGACTATCTTTAATGTCATTTATTTACTATTTTTATAAATACCAATATAGAAATATTTATATGATGCATTATAAATTTCTTTATTTTATATTTTTTCTATATTTTTTCAAAAAAGATTTGATAAGGTATATTTTGTAGTTATCTCCATATGGCAAATTACATATGCATTATTTAATAATTAATGAAAGAGAAGAAAACAAAACCAAAACATACAAAAGAAATTTTATCTGAACAGAAAGAAAAAACTGGTCACTATATAGTGATTACTAGCTTTGTAAATCTTATAAGCAGAAAGATGATAATCTTGCTAATTGATCTAGCTACACGGATCAAAAATCCTACAAAATTGATCAGAAACTTATGTAAGGGTCACGAATTGCCCCCCCGAACGGAGACAGAGTCGGGAAAATTCCAAGGAAAGATATTCTATTATTAATTAATTTAATTTAGAATAAGAATTGATAAAATCTAATAGGAAATATATCTATATTTCATTTATATTTCTTGTGTGATATTATTTAGGCTCTTTACATTTCTGTATGGGTTTTAATAACATAATTATATTTTATAAAATCATCATTTCAAAATTTTTTAAAATGCTGCTTATAACTTTACAATATCTTTTAGAACTATAGTTTCTAACACTATATGCAATAATTAAATTTTTTTAAAATAAATAAATGTTTAATAACAAAAACGTTTTCAACCAATTTCTTAGTCCTCTTTAATTGATAAGCATTTTTTTTTTTATAAGATTTATTTATTTTAAAAAGGTTTAATTACTAGATATAGTTTGGAAACTATAGTCATTATTTCAGTACGAATATTATAAACAGCAATTGAAGAACATAATATTTTTTTTTGTCAATTATTGATATCACTTTTTTAATATTGATATATTTTATTTCAGAATTTCTCAATAATTTTAATTTGAGGGGCATTTCAAAATTTCAATAATCACAGAAAATAACAGCACTATATTTAATATGATAACAAAATTTCTATTGTTTTTTAAGATCTCCAAATTGCTTCAATCAAATTTTTTAAAGGTGTTTTTTAAGTGTAAGATTAAGCTTTACAAAGATTATATTTAAAATTTTATTTTTGCTGTATCCATGGCAGATGCAAATACAGTTAATACAACAACATAAAAATGTGAAAAACATTAAACAATAGCTGTTAATGGACCAATTTTGATACAATTTTTTAATATGAAAATACATAAAAAAATTCAAATTTCATTTTTTATTTGTATTATTAGTTATAATATTTCATAAAAATATACACAATTTTTACCTAAGTCCTGTTAGAATAGTGATTGTTAATTCAAAATTGATATATAGTCTGCAAGATATATGAACAATATAATATGAATTACAGTTGCTAAAATACAGTTGTTTTCAGAAGTTTGAGCTGATGAGCTGATACTAAGGGAAAGTTCATCAGCTGAAGTTTGGCCATCAATATTATGCCTTATTTTTAATTAGAAAAGATAAAATTAGAAAATTAGAAAAGATAGAAAAAAGTTAGATGAGATGATAAGAAAAAAGATAAGAGTAGATAGGTTTTCAATAATGTGAAACAGATTGCAGTATTTTGAATACAATTATACAATTGCTAAAGATAAGATATAATATTGATCACTAAATTATGTGATTAAATGTTTTGAATAAGCCAATAGAATATATTGTTTACAGAAAGTAATTGGGAGCCATGATAACAAATTTGAAATGTTAAATGCATGAAAACATTTGAAAGAGGTTAATAATAATAATAATAATAATACAGTGGTACCTTGTTTAACGACAAGTGGTTGTAAGAAAAAAATGTCTTGGTTAACGAAGCAGGCTTAGGTTAATGACTCATGATTATGTGAACTTCTGACAAAATAGAGCTCTATAACAGCTTGTCATTGCATCACATAATTCGTTAGCTCAGTTGTTAATTGTTATTTTTTTTATCACAATCTATTCAAATCCGACTATCATTATTAAAATTAATAAAATTATAACCATATAAAAATATATTTAAGTAAATGATAATTAACATATAGTAATGAGGACAAAATAGATGTGCAACAGTTCACTAGTTTTTAGTTTCTTAAAGATGATTTCTACATGATTATTATTTTAAATTCTGCCAACAAAGTCTGATTCTATTGTTTGTTTGTGTTATATATTACTTGACACTTGCAGGTGGTGTGGCGTCGCAGTTTCAGATTCCATTAGAAGAAAAAACATCTGTCCGAGATCCTACAGTTCATATAGACAATAAATCGGCGAATGTGTGTCATTGTTCATTTGCCATTAAAAGGCAAAATCAAATCTCATCTGTCTAATAATCATTGAATCTATAAGCTGCTAATCAGTGTTTATGGGTTTGTTCGAAGTGAGCCCAATTGTCCCTCTGGTGAAAATTGATAATTAAAAACTGTTTTTGTGAACAATTCATTTCATTAATGTTAATTTTTTTTGTAGCAAATATGGAAAAATAAATATTTTCCCATATTTTTAGGACATTTTAAATGAGTTTTATTAGCATTTTTAATATTTACTATGGTTGTGGGAAGGAGCTGGAACAAATTAATCAATTTTCAATTAAATCCTATGGGGAATCGTGCCTTGGATAATGACAGTTTTGGTCAATGACGGTAATCCTTGAACGGATTACTGTTGTTAACCAAGGTACCACTGTACTGTAGATATAACTGAAAAAAGTAAAATATTATTGTAAGAAACATATAGAACTGTGATAACCAATAAAATTTTGATGTCCTGCTAAAAGGTTTATAGAAAATTAATTTCAGTTAAATATTTGTATAATAAAATTTGAACAACAATTGAATAGTTTTTACAATTGTATAAAATATGATTATTACTTTTTATACTGAATGTAATTTAAAAACTATCTGCAATAGTTGTACAGCTATACAAGTGTACAAAATATGACATCAGATGTGTAGCTGTAAAATGTATAGAATATTTATATCAAACATACAGGATGATTCAAAAACATTGTACCAAAATTTACAGACTTGTAGAGGATAAAATTCTGAGTAAAAATGTCCGGTTGCATTTTGTGATTTGAAGCTCCATTTAAAAGATATAATGTGTGAAGTTTTGTGACATCATTTCTGGTTCAGCCAAAAATTATTTTCAAAAAATGTTTGTTTGCATTTTTAAAATCATCTATAAATTTTAATTACTAAAAAACTATCCTGAAAAAATTTAGAGTATCAAGAACAAATTGTTTATTAAATTAGCAACTGTTATTTAAATGAAACATAAGTGTTTTACAAACATAGCATTCATTTTCAAAAATTAAATTGCTAACTTATCCTGGTTTGATAGTTGTGTATTGCTGACTACAGTCTTTTTGAAAGTGTTATAAATCACTATTCTTATGCAGACTTGGCAGATATGCACCTCATTTATGGGCGAACCAGTGGGAATAGTAGTGCAGCAAAACATCTGTACAGGAGAACTTATCCGCAATGCAGATGTCCATCCAGAGTTATTTTTTCAAACATCGAACATTTCATATAACATTATTATTAATTAATGTTGCATTACTTTATAGTTTTGTTAATTTAAGCCAATAAACTTCATTTCAGTACTTAAATTTTTTCAATGTTTCTTGTCTCTCGTGTATCAGAATGAAAATGATGTCAGAAAACTTTCAAGCATTATATCTTTTAAACAGAGCTTCAAATCAAAAAATGCAACTAGACTTTTTTACTCAGAATTTTATCCTCCGTAAGTCTGTAAATTTTGGCTCAACCTTTTTCAATCACCCTATATAGTTATATAAAATATGTACAATATTGAATAACTGTACAGTTTATATAGAGTATACATGTTTAAAATATAAAAATTTTTATATAACTGTACATCATTGCATCAACAACTATACATAATCATATAATGATAATCATGTACAATTTGCATTTTACAACTAGATGAAGAGAGGCCAAAAAGTTCTTATCCTCATTATGATGCAGACGTTATAAGGATCTAAAATTTGGGCCTCCAACTCTTCATTCTCTACATATCTATCTCCTAGGGCCACACAATTTTCACACCTGTGGAACAGTTGTTTAATCCCATCTTTGTAGAAATTGGCAGATTTGAAGACAAATCAGCTCTCCACAGTAATAATGGCCTCCTTGTCATCGAAGAAAAGTCTTCTTTGTAAATGTTTTTTTGTATTTTGAAGCAAGAAATCTGAAAGTTTCTGGTCTGGAGAATAAAGGGATGGGACAAAGTTTCATAGCCATATTTCCATAGAAAACTGAATGTTTCTTCAACTTAGTGTGCAGGTGCATTCAGCTAGCAGCAACATACTTTTTGAAAATAAACAACATCTTTTTTCCTTGATACTCTCCCTTAATTTTTGTAGCAAGTTCCTGTAGTATATCCTTCTTGTGATCAACTCTTTGTAAATAATCTGTCAATATAACACTTTTGCTGTCCCAAAACACAGGCAATGGACTTTGGTGGATGGCCTTTCTTGGCCATCTACCAAAATCACATTGTGACTGCCTATAAGATGCAGGCAGATTCAATCATATTTGAATTCCCACTTCCATCTTTTCACAGTCTCATATGATGGCTATTCCTTGCCATACATAGCTAATATCTCTTTGTGGATTGTTTATACAATTTTTCTGTGAAGATGAAAGAACTATATCACAGCTCAATACTCAATTTTATTCAGCATGACACCTTTTAATACTATCATGCTTCTAACTCTGGTTAAATAGGACTGTCAAAACAAAAAAAGGCATGTGTATTAGTAAGCCAGTAACCTATCATTGTTTACAATTACAGGTCTATAGCATGCATACAACATGATGAGGGTAAGAACTTTTTGGCTTCTTCTAAAATATATTAGATCCTTATTTAACATCACTTTACTTAATGTCATTTTGCTATTATGTTGCCAGCAAAAACCTAATTAATTAATTAAAAATTAAAAATTTTAAGCAGAAAAATGGAATAAAGCCCTATTTTTCTACAAATCGTTTTATAATAGAGAGAGAATGAGATGGAAACTTATAATTACAAAAAACAATTACATTTTATATGAGCACTAACTGAAGTACATATTATTGTCTATGAACAATATACTATATTAAACTATACAGCACACAGGACATTCAATTGGATTAATGCATGCAAACACTTTGACTTTCCATACAGAGGACTTAGTGTTGAATATGGAATATATTTCTTGTAAAATTAGGTTTATATGGCATTGTTGGTTTCAGTTTTCAGGAACCTTACCCCAACATTAAATGAGAACCCATTGTACTTTTGTTTCTTATTGGGAGTAATTCATAAAACTACATTCTATCTATTAATTAAAAATTTAGAAATTTTGAAATATTTTTACAAAAAATACTAAAAAATATTTCTATCACTAAATCAGCATTACTAATGCTATTGTATAATATAATTTACCTGATGCAATTAGTATAATAACAGATAAATCAATTTTATATTGTTTTTATATAAGAAAATAATTTCAGATATAAAAAGATTTTTTTTATATTTTTGTTCATATTCCATTTGACTTGCACTATTTCACTACTAGTATCAAAACAACATATATAAAGTTTAATTTTTCAGGATTTATCATGGTACTATTATCATATGATGCAAAAACTTCATACATAGAAAGAGAAATCATTAGCAATCATGAATTATAATAATTTTGTAATACTGTATTACTTCGAATTTAAGCCACAGTAGGATTTTAAATTGGAAAAATAAAAATGATTTCATAATAGGTATTGAAAAATAAGAAACATTTTTATTTACTTAAATAGGTACTAATATGCATAATAAGCTACCGAATAAATTGTAATCAACGATCATAATACTATGTGCATACATAGACCATAAAGCAAAAGCTGAACATTGGGGAGTGGGAGCTTGGGAGAAATAAGATGTTAAAATATTCGCTTTGAATACACCCAAAAAATTTACGTCTTAAAAATCTGAATAAAAACTGCAGCTTAAATTTGAAGTAATATGGTAATGAAAAATATTTATTAAAATATTGCATAATCAAACTGTTGTATTACTGGTATCGTAAGATCAATAATAATTCTACAAACTTTTGATTTATAATTTAAAATTAAAAAATAGTCAATAAATTTAAAATATTCAGCGCAAATAAACATAAAAGTACAAAAGATGCTTTACACATAATTAAAAATAAAATAAAAATGATGATTTGAAGAATTGTTGATATACAGGCACTACAATTCCAGTTGAGATTTAATCTCTTTTTACAGAAAATATTGTTTTAGATGAATTGGATAGAAGTATTCTGTTCAAGTGCATCTGGACAGAAAGGAAAATAAATATTACTTCTATATAATTTTTTATTTAAATTTTTCAAATATTTTGAAGTCTTTAGAATTATGCAAATTTCAATATATATCATTAATTTCAGATAATTCTGTTCAGTTTACTTCATTTCCATGGCTCATAATTTTGACTGTAACATTTTCTTTACTTTGTGTCTTAATATGTTTTTATCGTGGAATAACTGGATTGACAGAATCTAGTATTGAGGTAAGATTTTTATCTTTAAATTATCATATTCAATTTTATTAATAGGATGCTTGAATGAAATCTTAGTATTATTATAATTATTATACAGATAATACACACTCATTGAAAGTATTTTTGATATAATAATCAATCAATTTTACTATTTTTATTCACATTTATAATGTATCATTGCTTCACCATAACATGAACATTTGTAACTGATAAAATGAAGTATATTCTGAGATTACAGATACTATATAGTACAGTATACAATGTATAATATTGTAATTTTATCTGTATCATATTAAACAATTTCTTTTTAATACATTAAACAAAAATATAAGTGATTACTGTATTTTCTCAATTCTAAGATATTATTTTTTTTTTACTTTTTTGAACTTCAAGTGCATCTTACAATTACTGTCAAAATAAACTTTTCATTGTTTAATTTCAAGGAACAAATCATCATTATGTTAGTTGGAAATAACAGGATTTTTCCAGCAGCAATCATTATATTAAGCATTACAAGATATTTGAATAATAAGATGAAAAATAAAAATGCATAAAAAAAATTTCACCACAGTTAATTATTTAATAATTAATGAAATAGGAAAGCCCCTGCATCCCCCTATCAATATTGAATATTTTTGTTTATTATTTTGACCTTGATTCTTAAGTTATTTTTTTTTTTTAAATTATATTAAAAAATGAGTAAGGGAGGGGTTTTGTAAAAATAAATGTTCAGAGTATTAGAATGAAATGATGATGATACAAATAGAAAGAACTTAAACAAAGAGAATTAGATACCGAAAGGAACAAGAAATATATAGATCTACTACTAAGGTCAACAGGATGGGTTATGCAAGTACATATAATGAACAGAAAAATAAATGAATTATAATTTAAAGTATTTATTGTGATATTTACTATATTTCAGGACAGAAAAATAAAAAGTTATTTCTTAATTTAGAAAAAAAAAAAAAGAATTAATAAGAATTCTGCTTATTGCATTCAAAACTAAACTAACAAACTACAAATCTGGTCTGCTACTTTAAATAGTTTTGAATTCCAAGTTAAAACAAGCCTTTTTAGCAGGAAAAACACTTTTATTAACAAACAGTAAAATGTTTTTGGTCTGTTATAAGACTCACATCAGTACATAAATGATGAAAGGAATTCGAATAGTTAAGGTTGGAACACATTGAAATTGAAAGTTCAGAATACATTCAAAATTATATTATATAATTTATTAAAAAATTAAAAAAATATGTAATTTGAATGTGTTCCAACCTTAACTATTTGAATTCCTTTCATCATTTATATACTGATGCAGGTCTTATAATAGACTGAAATATTATTTACTGTTTGTAAATAAAAATGTTTTTCCTGTTAAAAAGGCTTATTTTAACTTGAAATTGATTAAATAGCAGGTTGAATTTTGTTTATATCTTATGAAATCATTTTGAACTGGTCTGCAACAAAGTGGTCAGTCACTTCAAATCCAGCTTGCCTATCTACTTGATGTTCAACCAGAAAATTGGAAATGATGATAATCAAATTATCTTAGGCTTTAGATGGGTGCACTAGTGGCAAGGAGTTCCATAAATTTTTAAAATGATGTAATGATTAGTAGATTTCAGTGAATAATCATTCAACCATATAATAGAAATAGACAGTGCTGGATTTACCTATAGGCTGAATAGGCCATGTCCTAGGGCCCTGCAATTCTAGGGGCCTTAAAACTATCAATCTGTTTTCAACTTTTATAAACTTTTAAATAAGAAAAAAATGGGTTTTTATTAAAGTGCTAGATAGAAAGTAAAATGGTTCCTTATAAGTTATAAGGAATCTTTAAAATTAGACGTAACTGATTTGAATTTTTTTTGTTATAACTTATTAAAAATTAATATATTTATTTATAAAAATTCAAATCAGCTACATCTTGAGTATAGTAAATTTGTTGCAGAAAACAAGGGTAAGACACATGAAAATAGGGCAAGACAAAGACAAAGATGGCTGTCTAAAATGAGAATATGATTAATTCATTAAAAATTTTATTTTCTATCTAGCACTTTAGTTTTTATATTATTTAGCAGTATACCAAAGAAGTCTGTCTAGGCTGCAGATATATTATGTATCATATATGGAATAATATATTTAGTTCTTTTGAAATTTATACTGGAAGCAGTGTTTTCAAATTTGATTTTGAATTCTGGAACTAAAATTTCATTGGTGTCTTTATGATATTTTTCAAAACTAGGTTTGTCGCTAAAAAACATTGAATTACTTTACTCTCTATTTTTTATACAGGCATAGAAAGTTTGTCATTTAATGAGCCATTTCTTTTGAGAAACATTTTATTTTAAAAATTTTTTGTCTCAGCACATGATTTTATTGAATATGTGTGACTGAGTATCTTTCGTGTGATACCCGGGCAGGAAATCCAATTTACTGGTAGGATTTTTTGAGAAATATTATTGAAAATAATCGGTTTTAAATCACAAAAGATTATGTCCATAAGGTCTCAGTTACTAGGACAATATAAAAATAATAAAAGAAAATGCAGCAGATTTGAAAATCCATAAAGACGTCCAACTTCGAACATCTAATTTGAAATTTTTGAATGTTTTTTGAACTATTAATTTTAGGGGCCCAAAGTCTTGCTCGTTCTAGTGCCCCCAAAAATGCAAATCCATTTCTGGAAATAGGGTAATAGTAAATATGATGACACAGTTTCACAGTCCACAAACATAATTAATAATAATACTAATAATAATAATATATACAAATGAAGAATACAGAGATGATGAAGCTGGTGGACATGATGATAACAGTTTGTCAATGATAAGATGATGACAAGGACAGGAGAATTCTGGTGAATTCTATAGAACCAATGAACAGATGGTTTATATACAGACAAGTTTATGCTTAATGCATGATTCAGGCATATAGATGATTTACATATGGATTCTATGAAAAAAAAAGATGAATTTACATATCTCTACAACAATTTAAGTGTTGGCCATGTGACATGCCATTTCTGGGTCTGCAACCATCTTGTTTTCTACTACTACTAGTAGATAATATTGAGATGAATTGCAATTCCAGGCATTGTTAGTAGTAACATCTTCTCTCTCATTCCACTAGTGTCCTTCACACTTCTTCTGACAGGAATCTTTCCTCCTTTCCTCTTACTTTCCTTAATTCTTCTCTCTTCATACTTTATTTTTCAGTAAAGTTATACATTTGAGTAAGCCCAATATTCATTTCATTCCCTGCTAGTAGTAACAAAGAATGATGTAAATTGAAATTAATAATTTTTCAAAACTTAGTTGTTATTGTTATTTTTTCCTATGAAGTTGACTAATGGCCACATCCTCACAGCAATAGAATAAGGGAAGAAAGCATTAAAACTGCAGGATTGCTCTATAACTTTGTCTCAAACTTAATCTCTTTAAAGGATCACTTTAGACATCTTTAATTAGTTGGAAGCCACATTTTACATATATATCTTATGGGAAAAGTAAAGACTTTTATACAAAGTAAATTGTCTGAAGGGATTATATTAACTATTTACATTTTAATTTTCTTAAAATGATAAATCTCAGTTCATATTCAAAATTATAAAATCATTTATAAATGACAATAGTTAGTTTTTATAAGTTAGAAGTGGAAGTTTTGTATTGAAAAATTCTGTTTTATGGAATTTTAAAACAATTTATAAAAGTACTTTAAAGCATTTTTATAAACTATTGTTTATAAAATAACAACTGTTATTTGTTAACAGTTATAATTTTAACAAACAACAGTTTATAAAAATGCTTTAAAGCAGTGGTGTCCAACCCATGGCATGTGTGCCATCTAGTGGCACGAAATTGGAGTAAGAGTAGCACACAACAGTGGCACAAACCACTCTTACTTCACATTCACATTAAGCAATTAGATCACATTCATTACAAAATCAATTAGAAATTAGTAAATTGATTTTGTGATCTTATGCTTGTGATTAATAAATAAAATAAGTAACCTATTTGTGTTGTTTTTTTATGTAAATCATCTTTAAAAAAAGGGAGACACATACAACACTTTCACTCTTTATAGTGGCACTTCTTTGAAAAAGATTGGGCACTATTGCTTTAAAGTATTATAACTGTTAAGTGCAGTAACAAATAACAGTTGTAATTTTGCTTTTCTGAATATTTTATATACTCTTGCAAGTATGATAAATGAAACATGGGCTGCAAGTTTGAAACTGCTGCTTTACAATATTTCTAAATAATAAGGAATTGGGGCAATATTAGGAACTTTGACTTTTGCATCTTTCCAAAATGGATTAGGCACCCATTAATATGCACAAAGTCTCCAAAAATATTAAGAAGAAATCATCAGTTTACCATGTATATTCTTTGATCATCAATACCAATTTTCTCTTATATAAATAATTGTAAAAAAAGGAAACTCTATTGTAATAATTTAGTTTTAATATATTGTATTACAGGTAGGCCTCGATTAGTGCGAGTTCAAATAATACGATTTCGATCAGTACGACTTATAAAATTGATACTATTTTTCAATTAGTGCGAGCAAATATTCGATTGATGCGAGTTGTAAGCATAGACAAAATATATATTCAATAATTCAAACAACTTGTTCAAATTTTACCAATTAATATAAATCAAATACTGAAAATAACAAATATTAACATAAACAAATAACAAACACGATAAATATAAAAATTTATATAATATTTAGATCAGGGGCTCCCAACAGGATTGGTATCAGGTCGATGAAATTTTAAAGGGGGTCAATGATGATCAAGGGTCTATTGGGGGTCAATAGTCAAATATGCACCAGCGATTGATCAGCATAATCAAAATCCCATTGATTACAAAAAAATTTATTAATAAAATCAATAATTAATAAAATCAATAATTAATTTATTAATAAAATCAATTAATTATTGATTTTATTAATAAATTTTTAACATTGATATAAAGCTATATCATGTAGTAAGGAAGAAATCATATGAAATAAATATAAGGGGAATACTAAAAGTATTTAATATATTTTAAAAACCAATAATATGTTTTTAAAATATTTTAATTTTTTATGCAATAAGTGCAATATAAAAAAGTAAAATGCAGGAACAATAGTACAAAAAATAATAAAACATAAATCTAATAAACCATTTTTTTCAAAACTTTTGTTCATATTCTTAGTCTAATTGTTATCTTTAAGTTATTTATGTAGAATTATTTATATTATGATTATGCTGTATGTTGTATATTATAGAGAAAACCATTCTTTTAAAAGGGGTCGATGCAAGAAAAAGGTTGGGAATCCTTGATTTAGATAAACAGAAAATCCCTGACTTAACTAATGATTTCAACTTAGTAATTACTGGTTTTACAGTTGTTCAAGAGCAAAAGGATGCAAAGAAACATTTTATTTAAAAATATGCAAATCATTAAATCAGTAAATTTAGAGATTTTTCAACAATGTCTAATTTCTAAATTCATATTAATGGACTTATTATTTTTTCACATTAGAATAATCCAACAGTTTTCACATACTACTAAAAATAAAGCCTATTAGATTATATTTTTTAAATTTTGCATAGATTGGCACTTAATAAATTTTCTGAAAATGATTTGAAATACTTTTTTAATTTTTGTTAAAGTATATATTTTAAATATAGTTTATAATAAATTTGTATATCACATGTTCTATTAATCAAATAGGATATAAAATAATTTATAATTCCTAAGACTTATAAAGATTTCTTCTTAAAATATAAAGTCTATTTAAAACATTAGTAAATAAAATAAATTTTTTTCAGTAATAGAAAAGTAATTAATTTATTATGAAATAATTCTTCTCTTATTAAATTAAAAACAAATATAAATTTACAGTATAAATTAAAAATTTTCTATATTATGAACATTATTTTCATGAACTCGCAAATTATCTTTTCTGTTAAAGTATTTTCCACAAATACTACAATTATAAAATTTATGCCACTTTTCATGTGTTATTCTTTGATGTCTCCTCAAATTACTTCTATCAGTATATTTTGCACTGCATAAATGACAATAAAAGAATATATTTTTGGGCTTTCTCAAAATATTCTTCTTTTCTGCCAGCATTATATGATATTGCCCAGTTCCTGTAATAAGAATCACATTACTCATTAGTTTGAGATATATGACTACTCAAATAAAATTCCAAAGTGTCTTATATTAAAAAAAATTATAAGAAATAAAAACATAATTTTTGAAATTAGAGTAATTATTGCTAATATCATTAACTATCAGCTTTCAAAATTTATATTTTGAAAGCTGATAGGTAATGAGAATAAAATTTCTTCTTGAAATGCCTGAAATTTTTTTTACTATATCAAACTTAATTGTAATCTGTATTAAATTTAATTAATGTGTAATTTATTTGCAATCTGTATTTTTTTAAATAAATTCATAATATTTGAATATTATAACTTATGCAATAGTAAACCTCTCTTCTGGAAACCAAATATCCAGTGTGATATATTTTTATATAACATTAAAACAAGAATTTACTGGATCAGTTTTAAATAATTAAATCATAATTTTCAAATACAATATCTAATTTATCTAATTTCTGATTATTTTCCCCAAGTTAATTACTAGAAAATATTCTTTTCTTTTTTCCTGATTGTTTAAAATTCTATAATAATTTAAACTGATAAATGTATATTTATTAACATAAATTCTAGTAAATAAAATTTAAAATTTGTGAATATTTTAAAAATTTTTATATGATTTTTATTCATTAAAATCAAAACCTTCATAATATTGGTGAAATGAAAGTATATTGACAAAAATGATAATTTGTATGTTTATCATAAACTACAATCTGTTTTTTTATGCGATATACCAATCATTGTCTAATTAATGGTGCCATTGCAAATCCAACCACCAGCTGCCACACCTGTGGATCTACTTATTAGAGTCAGTCAGATTGTAGTATGAGAATCAATAGAACAGGTCCAAAACCATTTACATTTTCTGAAATAAGAAATATTCTTTTCTTTTTTTTCTGATTAAATTATTATAGAATTTTAAACAAACTGATAAATGTATATTTATTAACATAAATTCTAGTAAATAAAATTTAAAATTTGTGAATATTTTAAAAATTTTTATATGATTTTTATTCATTAAAATCAAAACCTTCATAATATTGGTGAAATGAAAGTATATTGACAAAAATGATAGTTTGTATGTTTATCATAAACTACAATCTGTTTTTTTATGCAATTTACCAATCATTGTCTAATTAATGGTGCCATTGCAAATCCAACCACTAGCTGCCACACCTGTGGATCTACTTATTAGAGTCGGTCAGATTGTAGTATGAGAATCAATAGAACAGGTCCAAAACCATTTACATTTTCTGAAATTTGAATTTGATCTTGGATTCTTTGGATGAAAAGCCAAAGTAGTTCTATACAGTTAATTCAGCAAATGATTATTTTTATTGTCTTTTTTGCTGGGGACAATAAAACTAATCATCACCAGAACAATGTCAACATGAAGTAATGGTAATAACTATAACTCATATTACTACACTGCTTCGTTCTTAGTAAATAGAACTTAAAAATTTCAGCGCATCAAGCAGGAAAAGCAATAACATAAAATCATTAATAACATAAAATAACATAAAAGTTATTTTATGTTATTAATGAGAGTATTGTTTTTCCTGCTTGATGCGTTAAAATAACTTTTATGTTATGTTATTTTATTGTTTTTCCTGCTTGATGCATTAAAATTTTTAAGTTCTGTTTGGTAATAACTAATAATCGTTGCCATATAACATGGGTAAATATAATACTTGTTTTAATTCACATTAAATTGAAATAATATATTAAGAGTACTGATCTTTAAATAAACTGCAGGAATTCTGCTTTAATAAACAAGGATCAGAAAAGTGAAACAATGTCATACCCATATCCATTGACTGAATATGGGTATGGCATTTTCGGCTTTATACTGGAACCTACTGAAATAGAAGTGTGTATAGAAAATACAAAGAGATTAGTGAGACTCAGGGCGAGATCTATTTATTTGAAAGCCTAAATAGAAGGGTTAAAATGTACAAAAATTGTAGTTAGTCACTGAAAAATTGTAGTCAGTTAACAGATCTGAAATGATTATTTCATCCTGCTTCATGGTAGATTTGGTTCTGGCAAAATCCATAAATTGTTTATTAAATAAAGAATTTCACTATATAAGGCTCATTAAAGGGAAGTATTGCATTCATTTCAACAGATCTGAAATGATTATTTCATCCTGCTTCATGGTAGATTTGGTTATGGCAAAATCCATAAAATATTTATTAAATAAAGAATTTCACTATATAAGGCTCATTAAAGGGAAGTATTGCATTCATTTATTTACTAAAAAATTAATATTCTTTGATTCAATAAAAAGTCTGAATCATTGTTCTGATGTGTTAAACATTCAATTCTGTTCTGTTAAAGATTCATTAGATGGATGAATTTTTAACAGAACAGAATTGCTGGGGTTTACATTTTTAGTCGAGAGATTAGTGAGACTCAGAGCGAGATCTATTTATTTGAAAGCCTAAATAGAAGAGTTAAAATGTACAAAAATTGTAGTTAGTCACTGAAAAATTGTAGTCAGTCAACAGATCTGAAATGATTATTTCATCCTGCTTCATGGTAGATTTGGTTCTGGCAAAATCCATAAAATATTTATTAAATAAAGAATTTCACTATATAAGGCTCATTAAAGGGAAGTATTGCATTCATTTATTTACTAAAAAATTAATATTCTTTGATTCAATAAAAAGTCTGAATCATTGTTCTGATGTGTTAAACATTCAATTCTGTTCAATTCTGATTCATTAGATGGATGAATTTTTAACAGAACAGAATTGCTGGGGTTTACATTTTTAGTGGACACACGAATATAAATTTGTCAGCAATATTTTCTTTTAATAAACAAAATAAAAACTGATAAAAATGAAACATAAATATCTTCCATATAATATCATTGTAATGGAAGCTGTTGATGAATAAAGTTTTCATGAAAATGCCCATGAAATAACAGCAACCTTTGTTTCAAATATCTAAATACAGTTGATTCTCATTATTCATGGATTCCTTATTTGCAAACATTTATTTGTAACCACAAAATCGATTTTTGCAGTGCTTTCACACTTATTCGCAGTCTCCTGATGAGTGACAAAATACTATTACCAATGTAAACCCTCTGTCTCTCTCTAATAAAGGAAGGTGTTTGTTACCAAACATAGTCTCTATGTCTTTCTGCCAGAAAAGTCTCATTACCTATCCTTGCTCATTCCACAGGCTGCAGACAAAAAACCTGTTCATATTATCTGCAAGTCCCACAAAAGAATGTGAAAACACTAACTATGCTTGAATGCAGCCTGAAATTTAGGTGCCTAACTTCCTGCACATTTGCTTCTTATACTGAAATTTTAAAAAATCTGAAGCAATGCAGATAAGGCTGTGCAGTTTTTCAACACAGTTCAGGAAGACAATATGTCAACTGTCACATCAAACAACTATCCATCAAAAATAAGATTTTATTTACTATATAGTTAGTGTTTTAAAAAAAAAGATTACTGTAATTATAATACTGTATATAATACTATACACTATATATACTGTAATTATTTATAAGTACTGTAATACACATTAAATAAGGTGTCTTTAAATAGAAAAACATACATAAAGCAAAGATGAACATGTTGGGAAGAAAGATTTGCAGGAACCTAACTCTATATTTCCATAAGCACGATGATTCAGTATTTGCAAAGAATTTACAAAATGTAACTACTGCAAACAATGAGAATTGACTGTATATGAAAACTTAAATTATTCTAATAAATTAAAACCAATAAAAAGAAATTAAATTAATTTTTAATAAATTCTAAACTTATCTAGTAATGAAATGCATCAAAAATATTTGCATAAAAACAGCAAATCTATTTTTTTTTTCAAATTTTCAAATTTAAAATAATTTCATTAATTATTATTGAAGATTGGTATTTGATGGCTTAAATAAGATTAGATAAAGTAGATACAGGTATTCTCCAATTTACACAAAAAATTTGAATTGAAAGTTTTTACATAACTCAGATCTTACAAGCCAAATAAATTCTGAAACAAAAACTACTGGAGCTAATGGATTATTGTAATTGCCCTTATATCATGATGATTGAAAGTTTTTACATAACTCAGATTTTCCAATCCAAAAAAATTCTGAAACAAAAACTACTGGAGCTAATGGATTATTGTAATTGCCCTTATATCATGATTTCATTTAAATCAATTAGATGTCATAAAAATGAGATGTACTGGGAACTTTAAAATAAAATTTGTAAAAAACAGTGTTGTAGAAGTACTGTTTTATATGAGAGTTTTCGCAATTTTCAAATCGTATGAGAGTGAAATCATGTTGTAGGAAACCATATTATAGGGGGATACCTATATTTCATATGATGAAATTTAAATGAAAATATAAAAATGATAATTTTTTAAATAATGATTTTAAAAAACTACAATATTGTATAATATATATACCATTTATATAATAAAATGATGTACTATTTTGAGCTTTCCAGTTTGTAGTAACAATCAGCATCACTTTCATTCAAGGATGAATCCTGAAGGGAGTAAAAATGGTGTACTATTTTGTTACTATAAACTGGATGAATCTATCTACAAACTTACTACCAACTGGATGAATCCATCTACTACAAACTGAATGAATCAAGAAGGGATGAAAAATGATGTACTATTTTGTTACTACAAACTGGAAAGTTCAATTAGCATCAATTTCATTCAAGGATGAATCCAGAAAGGAATTTAAATAATTAATGAAAAATATATATATATTTTGGGACCTTTTTTTTTAACTATAAATACATATAAAAAAAACTAAATATATTTTATGTTTATCTCACTTAATATTCTTTTCATAAGATTTTCAGAATGACTGTTCATTCTGAAAATCAGAATATTGAATTAAAAATTAAAAACTTTATCAAAATTTGTAATTCCTTTTTAAATCAACTTCTGCTGGATGTTAATAGTATTCACCAATAGCTTAAAAATAATAATTTTCAAATGAATATATAAAACAGTATATGTCTATTTTGCTTTGTCCAAAATACAAATTGAAATCTGATATTTTCAAGAAAAGACATAAAGATCTGGAGTAATCTTTGATCAAAAGTTTTTTTTTAAATACCATATTCTAAGTTTGATATCCAAAGTTAATAAAGTTAAGAAACTTACTTTGATGCACATGAAGAATGTTAAAAGTAAACAAGTTATTTGAATGTGATTGAATTCAAGTATGATATAATCTTTGAGATATATCATATATTTGAGACTTCTAGTTTATTGTATAACATGCAAGTCATATTTTGACCTACTGAACCATAAATTTTTGTTCATGTAAAATGATTAACAACATAGTTAATTACAAAAATAAGGAAATTAAATCAACAGAAATTATGGGCTTTCTAAAAAAAGATTTATGAAATATTGAGGGAAATGGATATAAAGCTTGTTTCAAGGTATATAAATGGAGTCTTACCAAAAAATTTTTTTGATGTACTAGTTCCAAAACGGGGGTTTTGTAAACACCAGATACTACAAATATCTACTGCTAGAACAGCATTAGCCCTAAAATTATTCATTAATAATGCTGTAAGGGAATTTAACAGTTTTTATATATGAAATAATTAATGTTTTATGGTTTTTGTTTTAATTTTAGCTTGTTGAGTGGAAAGCTTTGGTTTGATTTTTATTCAACCTAATCCTTTTTTGTAAACAAATAAATAAAATATTTTTCATCTGTAAATATTTATCATTTATAGTTGAAAAAATATTTTTAATAAATTTTGAAATTTGATTAAAAATTTAATATTTACAGATGAAAAATATTTTATCATTTATAGTTGAAAAAATATTTTTAATAAATTTTGAAATTTGATTAAAAATTTCATTTTTATATCTATTAGAAATCTATATCCTAATATTAGTTTAATCTGAATTCTAATAAAAATAAATAGCACTATAGCAGAATTAGTAATAGAAATAAAAATTCTGATTTATTAAAAATAGTTTTCAGCTTATAATTATAGGCTCTCATCATTTGTACATCAACTATACAATAAAAGAACATTGAACAAAAATGTGAAAAATTCAAAGTTTCAATTATTTATATTGCAATACATAGGTTTACATAGCAACAACATATATATATTTTTTATTATTTTCATTAGTATTTATCATGTATAAATGTTACTAATAACTATCTATACAGACAAATGTTACATTAAGCAAAACAATACTAATGAAAATAATAAAAAATATATATATCATGTATAAATGTTACTAATAACTATCTATACAGACAAATGTTACATTAAGCAAAATCATAAAACATTAGAGAAGAAAACTTTAAAGAAATTAGCATTCAAATAAGAGGAACATTCTCTTCAATGTTATACAGAATGATAAAGATTTTATTGAAGAAAATAAAAAACTAAGGATATACAGCAGGGGTTGGCAACGCAGTGCCCACAATGCAATTTTTAAGTGTCTGCCATTCAAATATCTGAAATTAAATTTTAGATATTTGAACAACAAATACTCGTAGTTGTAATGAATAATTTTAGTAAAAATTCTTTACAATTGCACACTTTGATTTTATCTTTGCCATTTTAACAATTATACAAATAAACTTTGACAAAAACCGAATCTTGGCGATATCTATATAATACTAGATTAGTGGTCTCCAAACTTTTTTGGCTGCGTACCCCTAAGACTGAAAAAATAAATGGCGCGTACCCCAACTGATTGAGCAGATATCTATTGTAATTGGTTTTTTAAAGAGGAAATAAGGCCTTATGTAATATCCAAAAAAGCTATAATTGAACATTATTTTTATTATGAACATAGATGCTTATTTATTTTTCTTATTAAAATTTAATGAGAAGAATGGGCTTGCATTTGTTTAATAATTTCTGAAAATGCTGGTTTGATGTTATCTGACACTGCGATACGAAGGTCTGGTTCCAAGTTTAATTTATTTCGATATTTAGTTTTAATACTCAGTGATCTAGCAGCTTGTAGAGTTTACAAACAATAGATAAAAAATGTTTTCACTGTACCCCAGGTATCGTCTCTCGTACCCCAGGGGGTACGCGCACCACACTTTGGAGACCACTATACTAGATGACTAGATGAATCAATTTTCGAGTACTAGAGATATCTTATGCCCCATATAGTGAACTATTTTCTGTCCCCACTATCCTCCTATACTCTATCCAGCCACTGCATGCTACGGTGCCCACTGAAATTCCCAGGGTGCCCGCCAAACTCCCACATTTCTGAAATATGCCCTCCTATTAAAAAAGGTTGCCGACCCTGATATACAGCATATCAAATGAAAACAAAGATTTAGATTCTGAAGAAAAATATATTGGATAGTACATCAAGGAGTCTATACATACAGTATTTAAAAATGCATAAAGAGGATATTTCACTATATAAATTTAATATAGATATGTCATAGAGAGCTCTTGCATATGATATAGATGTACATCAAGGAGTCTATACATACCCTCTTTATGCATTTTTAAATACTGTATTTCACTATATAAATTTAATATAGATATGTCATAGAGAGCTCTTGCATATGATATAGAAATTAATTAGGAATATACCAAATTACTAAGAACTATAGATGATCTGAAGGAGAGCAAAATTACCAAAAACATTACAATTTATGAAGAAAAATGGCACATGGGAATGTTATTAATAAACTTGATTTTTATAGCTTAAGCATTGACTGGAGATAGTGTGAAGAATTAATAGATTAAGAAAAGGAAAAACATAGCTTAATAGTATGTTATAGTAGACAGCTTTTTTCCCAAAAGTATTATAAAAATTAACATTTTTTACTAAAATATATCCAAATTCACTTTAAATGTACAAATAATACACAGTTATAAGCTCTCCATTATTCTACTTTGTTGTTTTATATTTATATAGTTTTAGTACAGTTTTAAAAGTATTATAAATTTATGTTTTAATTTTGTGAATAATAAATTAATGTTTAAAAATTAAATGTGTTTATTCCCGATTACCATCATGGCACTGAGAAAAGTAGTGATAAAAATCTGTAGTTAATGAAACTGATATGGAATGATGTCATTCCAATGAAACTGAATATACATATCACTTCTATAATTAAATATATTACTTGAAATTCTGTAAAATATTTACAAGTTTCAAATGATCATAGCAGTGAACTAATTTACTATTTTTAGTATTCATTCAAGCAAAAAAATCTCTTTATTGATGATAATCAGACATTTATTTTATCTTTTAATCCCGGATATTGATCATTTTTACTTCAGTTATCTCCTAATGGATTAGTAGTAGTAGTAGTAGTAGAATAGGGAGGAGCCTACCCAGTCCTAGCACCACGACCAAAAGTGGTCTATTGTGCACCCCTAATCAAATCATCCCAGAAGAAGGCCTGTCTTAAGAACAAACAACAGTATTTTCCTCAATGGGACAGTAGCAAGATCCTCCAGAACAAGATAATACATCCCCAAGAGATCACACCTAAGCCACGAAAGGGCCACGCATTCACACAAAATGTGAAGAGGAGTTTCCTCCTCATACTGACATCTTCTACACATAGGGCTATCAACAAGCCCATTCAAATGAAGATATCTTCTAAGATGACAGTGCCCTGTAAGAAGCCCTGTAACAATCCTAACTTCATTATTTATTCAGAGAAAGCAACTCTTTAGTTCGCTGAACAGAGCAACCCAAAATGAGAGCCTTCGCCTGCCTAAGACCAGAGATAGACCTCCAGAAAGTGAGATGCTGGGCCGCCAACCAGTCCCTGACAACTTGCCCAAAGATATCCGAACCAATGCTCAAGACATGCTCAGGTCCAATAAAAGGGACCTTGCGCAAAGATATCCGAACCAATGCTCAAGACATGCTCAGGTCCAATAAAAGGGACGAGAAGCCTTTTTTTTAGCAAGCCTATCAGCAACCTCATTGCCCCCAATCCCCTTGTGTCCCGGCACCCATACAAGCTGTACCCTGTTCTTGGTTGCCAGTTCCTCGATGAGAAGACGGCATTCCCAAACTAGTTTCGAAACAAATCGGGAATTATCAAATGCTTTAAGAGCAGCCTGACTGTCAGATAGGATAAAAATATGCTTACCTTAATAACCCCCTTAAAGTTAAATAGTAAAAAAATCTGATTACCAAAATAACCCCTATCAAGATTAATATTAACACATGCAGAAATAGCAAAGATTTCTGCTTGAAAGACAGTGGCAAACCGCCCAAGGGAAAAGGAATAAAACATCCGAGTCCCTTCGCAGCAAACCCCCGCCCCAACACCAGTAGTGATTTTAGAACCGTCCGTAAACCAGACCAAACCACCCTTGATACTGTGCCCAAATCTCCCTCCCCAGCCCTCCATACTGAGAAAAACAACAGTGAAGGGCTGAAAGAAGTTAAATCTAGGTACCATGTAATCCTTTACCATCTCAAGAATATTACAGTGTATCCTGTCCCATTCAAAAGACAAATGCTCTACCTTATGGGTCCAAGAAATCCTTCGCCCCAAAGACTGAAGTCTATAATAGCCCTCCCAGGCACTCGCCTCAACAAACAAATGCAGAGGAGGAATGCACAAGAGAACCTCGAGAGTGGCAGTAGGAGCAGTCTTCATAGCCCCAGTAATGCCCAAACAAGCCAGCCTTTGAATCTTTCCAAGTTCGGCCTGACAAGTCTTAAGTATGACCCT